>JAYMFT010220708.1:0-25164 GCA_038088735.1 Panulirus argus | reverse complement strand
CCCGCTCCCTCCCCTTTTAGTCGCCTCTTACGACACGCAGGGAATACGTGGGAAGTATTCTTTCTCCCCTATCCCCTAGGATATTATTATTATTATTATCATTATTATTATTAGTGGTGAGTCAATAATAATAATAATAATAATAATAATAATAATAATAATAATAACAATAAGAATAATAAAAATAATAATAATGTGGTATAATGGGTCTGACATGCTGTCAATAGACTGAAACAGGGCATGTGAAACGTCTGGGGTAAACCATGGAAAGGTCTGTGGTACCTGGATGTGGATAAGGAGCTGTGGTTTTGGTGCATTACACATGACAGCTAGAGATTGACTGTGAGTGAATGTGGCCTTTTTTGTTTGTTTCCTGGCGTTACCTCGCTGACGCAGGGGGTGGTGATGCTATTTCCTGTGGGGCGGGGTGGCGTCAGGAATGAATGGAGGCAAGCAAGTATAAATATGTACATGTGTATATGCATGTGCATGTATATGTATGTATTGTGCATATATGAGCATATATGTATGTATATATATGTGTTATGTGAGTGAATGGATCTTTCATCGTCTGTTTCCTGGCACAACCTCACTGACGCAGAAAACAGTGATTAAGTATAATCATAAAAAAAATAATAATAATAATAATAATAATAATAATAATAATAACAATAATAACAACAACAATAATAATAATAATAATTTTCTTTCATCCTTGAGCTGTTTTCCACATTAGCGGTAGTGCCAAGAAATAGATGAAGAAAGACGCATCTACTCTCTGACACCCCTTCCCTCCGGGAACTCACATCAAGGGGTGGCCATGGCAAAAGTCTCCACTTATCCTTGTCCTTACATGCCTCTCTTGCGTACACCATTCCATGCATTCTTCCACTATTTCTCTTCCTCTAGTATTCCTCCACCCTATTTGCCCATGTCATACATGGTCTTCCACTCACACCTACCCCTTTAATTGTACTATCATACACTCTCCTTGTAAATTCCAAGTCTTGCATTCTTTCCATACGCCCAAACCACCTCAAAGTATTATGTTTCAACAATTCTATCACTCCCTCTGCATTCACTGCCATACCACATCTCTCATACACCCTTTCATTTCTTTCTTCATCTCATCTAGTCAAACCACTTACTCTTCTCAAACAGCTCAATTCCACAGCCTGGATTCTTGACCTCTGTGACTCATTCCATGTCCATATTTCGGCTGCATAGGTCAGGGTTGGGAGGACTATGCTGTGCCTTAATTCTCTCTTCACTTCCATACTTACACCTCTAACCTTCATTATTCTTTTAAGGGACCCAATGATTCTTCTACCCTGTACTGCTCTCTCCCTTATCTCTCCTTCCATATCACCAGACATACCCAAGGCAGATCCTAGATACTTAAATTCTCTCACTTCTTCCAGTCTTTTTCCCTCCATATCCACAGCACAATTTAGCACCCTTTCTCCTTTCACTCCATATGGTGTTACAAAATCTATACTTTCACTCTGTTTCCTTTCACATTTACTCAAACACACACACACACACACACACATATAACAAATATATTCATGTATTTATTATACTTGATCGCTGTTTCCCGCGTCAGTGAGGTAGTGCCAGGAAACAGACGAAGAAAGACACATCCACTCATATACACACATATACACATACATGCACATATATGCACAATGCATACATATGCATACCAATATCTACATATAAATACACATACACTTATACACATGTACATATTCATACTTGCTCGCCTCCATCCATTCCTGACGCCACCCCGCCCCAATGGAAATAGCATTGCCACTCCCTGCATCAGCAAGTTAGCACCAAGAAACAGACAAAAAAAGGCCACATTCACTTACACTCAGTCTCTAGCTGTCATGTGTAATGCACTGAAACCACAGCTCCCTATCCACATCTAGGCCCCACAGGCCTTTTCATGGTTTACCCCAGACATTTCATAATATAAGTACAGGTAGTCGTCGACTTACGACCTACGCGACTTATGACTGACCACATTTACGACCACTTCCGTACGACAGTTTTGGGCCAGCTCCTGGCGCTGCCAGGAGGCTTGGAAGCTAAGTGCTGGGGACGTTCACATCATTCCCATGCCCCGCACAAAGCTCCCAGCACAGCACACTTCCTCCTGTGTTTGTTTGTCTTTCACTTTGGAAATTTTTCTACAATATCACCCTGAAGATGTCTACCAAAAGGAAAATGTTATACATAAGGTAATTATAACATAGGTTGACTTACGACCAGATCGACTTATGACTGGTCTGTCGGAACTGATCGCAGTCGTAAGTCGACGACTACCTGTAGTAACATATACATTACTTCAGTTGAATAAAAAGCTTTGCATATTTAATGCCTTGAATTGCTTTTATAACTTATAGTATTTTAAGAAACCTTTACCACTCTTGTTTTACAGAGGAAATCTTCAAGGACAACATCCCAACATGTCTTGAATGCAGTGGCCTTGTAAAACCTGACATTGTCTTTTTCCGGGAGAATCTTCCACCACGATTCTTTCAACTGATGCAGTCAGATTTCCCAAAATGTGACCTTCTTATTATTCTTGGAACATCCCTAACTGTCCAGCCATTTGCATCACTGATTGACTAGTTAGTTACAACCATTTTGTTAAAAGTCTCATTTGTGGTTATATAAGATATTTGTCATACTAGTTGATTATACTCACCTTTGGTATTGTCAGAGTAAGCCTACACATTGGAGATGTAAGTGAAGTGTGATGTTCTCAACACTTGCTGCATCAGTCAGGTGTATCCAATTATTCCCATGGATGATGACAATCGAATTTACCCTATGGCTTCAGAAAAACATTTACCTCTTCTACAACAATCAGGAACCCCCTACATCCCTGAAAAATTTGCCTCATCTCTATGTATGCTGTCATATATGAGTAACACTGCCAGAGCGTTTGTGTACAGATGCCCAGCTGACTGACCTTGTAGTAAGTTGCTCTCTAACCCTCAGAGTTATGAGGTTTATTTTATTGATTAGGTAATATTATACTGTGTATCATATCATATGGATACATTCACTATTAAGATATCCATCCTCTGATATATACTACTTCATGCATAAGGTTTTGTAATAACCTGCTAAAATATATAATTGTTAAATTTTTGCACTTGCATTCCTTCATTCAGTGTCCATGTACATGTATGATATTTGAACTTGGATTTTTATTTGTAAACAAGTTACAGATGTTATATATATTAGTCCGTGATATTAACAGTCATGTTTTATACTGTCTTATAGGCATATATAGCCCGGAAGTTTTGGAGGGTGTCCATCTGTAAGCAGCACAGCATGTTGTGTTTGTTTGCATTTGATCTGCAGACAGATTATATATTGAGTGAGTACCCCTTTACCTCTAGTGTCATTAAACACTTGTTTTGATCTTTATATTATTGATTTAGTAGTCATCCATATCTTAACTATGTGACTACTATGCTTTACTTTCCCTTTTATGCTGATATAAACCAAAGATTGAATACTAGGCTCCTAAATGGTGTTTTTATGTTCTTGGCAATGATTTCCAAAATGTTTTGTTTTTCCCATAGCAATCTTGAGTACCAAGAGGAAGAAGGCTGCAAATGATGCAAACTTTGAAGCCATTTTGGCAGCATCTGAGAGCAGGAGTGAGTTTGAGGACACCAGTGAATACTGATTATTATGCTTCAGTTGGATGATAAGGAGGTTGAAAATCCTGACATACTTCAGTCAACAAATTCAGCTACACCTCTTCTAAGACTGAGAATATCCAAGGCCAAATCCTACCAGATTAAACAGCATTTGACTGATGTGAAAGACTTGCTTGATATGTATAGATTTAGGAAACTAGCCATATTTTTCATTGGATACTGATGTAAAGAATTGATAATATACATAATGCTGTATTGTGTGATGTCATTATCATGATTTTCACTAAATATAAGGTGAAAAATAAAAATCGCAACATTAATTTTTCACCAGAAAATTTTCACTTTTCCAAGATCCTTCTGATTTTACACATTGATATTATTTAATGCATATTGGAATTCAAATCTGTCTTTTATAATAAATTAGGAATATAGTTCTTTATTGACTTAGTTGAGTGAAGGACACTGAGCACTTACTGCTCAGTTGCTTTGCACTCATTGCACATAGATGCACACACATCATAACACTTTATGACATGTGGTCCTGACCAGTGGATATGGTCAGCTGCTTGACTGCTGAAGAAGCCACATAATGATAGAAGGGACTACTGGGGCAGGAAGTAAGTAAGTTGAGTGAATTTAAGAACATTTTATGATAGAAAAGTTTTTCATGTATTTTCTGCCTTTTTTATGTAAATCATCATTTTTCTCTGTTCCGTATGTATTTCAAGGAATTTTAATTCCAGATTTAGGACATATATCCTTTTTATATTGAAAAAGTAGTATATATCTGTCTTTCAGTATCGCTGACATTCATTCCCTCCAGGAACTCCTGTCAAGGGGGTGGCCAGGGCAACAGAATCTCCACTTATCCACATCCTTGAATGCCTCTCTCTGTAAAAGTTATATCAAATATCAAACTGATTAAATTTTTTGGTGGATTATTGACACTTTTGGGAACCAGTTTGATATTAGAGTATGCAACAAAAGGTTAAAGAATGTTTTTAATGTGTTTATTGAAGTCCTGTAATATATGTAGACTAAGATTATAATGCTACATGACAGATTCAGACACCACCGAAGATCAAAAAGATGTTTCAGCAACAGCAACTTTTAATGTGCTGAAAAGTAATCATTGGCTTTATATAATGCTGGAAATCATTTTCTGTAACTCTTGCTTTAAAAAATACATGTAACTCTTTATTTCCCCTTTCCCTCATCATTTTGAAGATTCATTTCATATCTGTACATCTTCTGTTTTCTTGATATTAGATCAGTGGATCACAGAGCCTTTCTCAAAGAACTTTATTTATTTGCTCTTACAGTCCTCTTTCCATTTTTCTGCCATATTTCCTATTAGACATAAAAATAGTGAGCAGTATTTTATTATGCATTATGGTAAAACTTACAAGAAGGTAGTTGTAATATTAAAGAATTATAGTAAGTGGAAAGGATTTATAATATACTCTTTTATATGAAGGAGTGCAATTAAAGTTACAGTACAGTAGGTTTTTCTGATAGGGCTGTAAAGAACTGTAGGAATGAGATCTATCCAGGGTCATAGGGAACTTTAGGAATGAGCTCTCTCCTAGTACCATGATCTTTTGAATCCTTATCGCAAAGTTTTCAGAGTTCAAGATATTGATCTACCAATCTGTATATTATCTTTGACTCCATTTCATCAAGCATACACTTTAACTTTCTGAAAATTAAGTTTGAAGAACTGGTGTTCCCAGCCCTATCCCTTCATTGATATATACATATACTATTTCTTTTTTATTACCTGATAAGCTTTTCTACCAGGCAGATAACACCAGAATCAGACAGGTAAACCTTACCTTTGAAAAGATCCATATATGGCTAACTCTTTTCCTGCGTTTAGAAAACTATTTTATCATACCTGATATCCTGTTTTACCTTAAGTGAGCTATCATCAGGAACAAATGAAGAGTGGCCTTATTTGAACACATCCACTCAAGCTGTACTGTACAGTACACTGAATATAGTTCTTTGGCCATGGTCAGGCTCCACAGATTACACCATGGTTCACCATGACCCCTTCATACTTTCTGGTTCATCCCATTGATTGAACCCACCTACCCAATTACCGCATTGATACAGTTCATTCTGTTACATATGTGCTTTTTACCCTCCAGAATGCTCAGACTGATCCCCTGAAGCCACCTTCACTCCATCTTTCTGTTCTACTTGCTCCTTATATGGAGATCCTGTTAGTTAGTCTTTCTTTGTTCATCCACTCTGTATGTCCTTAGACATTTCATTTCCAACACATCCCCCACCTCTTCCTTTCTTTTGTATTCTGTGTTTAAGTTACATAAAAGATACAAACAACATTGTTTGAATTACCATACCTTCAGTCTTACCCTTCTTTGTCCTAGCAGACACTGCCTTAATTTCCACCTGATCTTTAATTCACTCAGGACCTTAGCCTCCTTTTCCATGCTATGGCTTACTTCAACCCCCATGGTTCCCTGAGCTGCTACATCCAATCCTAGGTACCTAAACATAGCATTCTGTTTCCTTCGGACCCTCCACATCACTCACTCACTTCCTACCCTGGGAGTCCCTTTTCTATCTGCGGAATACCTCAGGACTTAAGAAGCTGGCCACATGCACTGGCCAAGATCATAGGTATTTAAGTGTAGTGATGTTGTGTGTGTGTTTTTTTAGGAGAGTGCAGGGCAATTAAGCAGTTAATGTTTGGTGTTGCTTTTGTTGATGTTGGTGTCCGGAGTGAATGTCGTGTGTGTTGTATGTAATACTTAGAATGGTTGGTTTTTTGCTTAGTAGGAATGATTGTCCATTCCCGTTGGATTCATGTTTGTTTAAAGGTAAAAGAGTGACCGAAGACTTCTTTGGATGCAGACGTTCTGTTCTGGATGAGCCATTGTTCCAGGTGTGTAATGTAGTAATTCATGTATGTTTTTGTCACTGTGGTGCCAGACTGTTGTGATGTGATTGTAAGAGGACCTTCATGTTATGGTCTGCTGGAAGTCATTTAAGGTCATGTAAGAAGAAATTGAAGGGGTCGGCAAAAGAACTGCTCTACGGGGATCTTCATTATAGTTTCAGTATTTCAGAAGTGATGCTATTTTGAGTGACTCTGACATAACAGCTGGCTATAAAATTGGTCAGCCACTTTTTGTCAGTATTGTGGAGGGTGGTGTTTAGTATCTTTTTTTGTGAGGATGTGTCAGGGACATTGTCATATACTTTGTTAATGTCTGTTGCCACTGATAGTGTGGGGGAGGGGGGCTGTGGTTGGTTGTCATTTGGGATAAGCATGGGTTCAGTTTGTCATGTGATGGTGGGATGGTTGGAGCTGAAGCCATGTTGCGTAGGTTAGAGTAGGACATATAGCTTGATTCTTTTATGGATAATTTTTCACAGAGTTTAGGTACTTAAGATAGATCTGATATAGGGCAATATGAGTAAGGGAAATTGGGTGATTTGGAGAGTTTAGGACCGGCATTATGTTGGCAAGTCTCCAAATGTTTGGGATTTCGTTGTGTAGCCAGTTAAAGATATGTGTAATTGCTTGGACTGCAACTGGACTGAGTGTTTTCTGGGGAGGGGTTAATACATCCAGGTACTTAGTCCCCTCTTTCACCCTATGGCTCACTTCAGCCCCCATGGTTCCATTAGCTGCTACATCCAATCCCAGGTACCTAAAGCATTTTGTTTCTTCTGGACCCTCCACATTCAAACTTACAATCAGACCAAAATATTCCACCTCTTTACTGCACCTTATTACCTTAGTTTTGTTCACATTTACACTTAACATTCTTCTTTCTTGCTGTCTCCTAGACTCTTACCATCTCCTGGAGTCTCAAAAATCTCCCCTCCACGCACTCATCTGCAAATAGCAACTAATTCACCTCCTATGTGCCCTTCTCCATAATACGGTGTAGACTTGTCCCTCGTTTTAAGACCCCTCACACTGACATCCTTCACCACCCGATCAATAAACAGATTAAACAACCATGTGGACCTCACACATCCTTGACACAGACCTACTTTTACTAGAAACCACCCACCTTCCACCCTCACGTGCATGCATTCCCTACTACCCTAGTAAAAGCTCCTAACTACATTTAGTAACTTTTCATTTTCCCCATATATTAATAGTACCACTCACAGGACCTCCATTTCAACCTTATCTCTGGGGATAGAGGAGAAAGAATGCTACTGTATGTTCATATCTCTTTTGTGTCACAGAAGTGACTAAAGGGATGGGAGCATGAGCATGGGAATCTTTCCCTCCTACTGAGTGATATCTTTTTGTAAAAGTAATACCAAAAAATGAGTTAGATAGCATCAGAAACGGACAGATAAGCCTTACCTTTGGAAAAGATCAATATATGGTTAACTCTATTCCAATGTTTAGAAAATTATTGTTTCATATGTAATATCCTGTCTTACCTTAGTGAGTTACCACAGGAACAAATGAACAGTAACCTCATTTGAACACATCCACATAATCCCCTTTATTTTTCAATTAAGGCTTGGCCTCGATGTGGGTTTTTGTCTGTGACTAGAGCTTTAAGATAAAAAAATCACTGAATGCTCATAAGTTGTCTGTTCCTCATATTTCCACACTAAGACAGTAAAGGCAGGCAGTTGTTGTGCTTTTTATTATATAATGGTAAGAAGATTATCTCATTTCCTTACTTGCTCGCCTAGAATGCAGTGACTGTAGTGCAGTGTAAATTATGCATGGTAAATTACTTTGTAGATCTGGGAAATTACTTAGGTATAAGACGGATCATTATATAAATAATTCTCAAAATCAAAAGATTATGTATATAAGATAGGTAGGTATGCTAATAACATGTGTTTAATCAAGATTGTTCCATATTTGTTCATGTGTGCATGTATGTATATATGTGTGTATGCGGGGGAATAGGTTTTTCTTCGTCTGTTTCCTGGCGCTACCTCGCTGACGTGGGAAACAGCGATCAAGTATAATAATAATAATAAAAAATGTTTTAATCAACAGTGTCCCATCATCATGTCCAAGACTTCTCATCAATCGAGAGAGGGCAGGTTCCATGGACCCAATGATGGCAATGATATATGGAATGTTTGGTTGTGGTGGCCTTGCTTTAGACTCTCCAAATAACACTCGTGATGTGGCACTGCTTGGCAACTGTGATGATGGGTGTTTAAAAGTGGCAGATATGCTTGATTGGAAGGTTAGTGTTGCAGATTGATTTGATAAATCTTTTTACAACTCAGCCATGATATTTTCTTCTAATGAGGGATGCAAGATACCCATTTCATCAGTTACCATGTATATTGCCTAAAACACTCAGTTTACACTGAGTTTTAATGAAAAATAAATAGTAAAGTTTTTTGTGTTTAGTCCAGTATAATTTGATTTGTATAAAGTTTAAGTATTGGGCTCTGTGAAATACGCAGTACACTAATCGCTCACTTAGTCATACTGATGGGGTGATCTATGAGAACAATGAAACCATATCAATGTTTAGATGGGGGTTACATCTCTTGGCAAGTTGATGGATCACCATCCCCACCTGTTAACTTTCATGCAGCTTTACCCATCTCCTTCCTTCATAATGCAATTTACAGTCCAACAGAATTATCTCAATTTGTTATTTATATGATTCTGCTATGTAGATTTTTATATTTACGTATGATTTTTGGAAAAATTTACTAGCAGTAATGAATAAGTTGGCCTCTATGTTACACACTACTTTGTATTCTATATTCAAAAGAAAATAAACTCCTTATTATCCTTCTGCTACTGTAGAACAGGTTAATGTTTAAGGTTATGAGTGTTTTTCACCATGTATTTTAATGGTTATTGGGTCACCGTCTCTTCCCAGTTACCCCTATGCGGCCATCCATGGCTTGCTTCTGTCACAACGCAGTTTACAGTCTTGTGAAATAATTTTCAGAATCACACCCAATTATGCTATATTATGCATAACTGTATGGTGTGTCACTTATAGGGTGTCTATGAAAAGTTACAAAGCATGCGATCCATTAAAATAGCAGCATTTCTTTCTCTAGTGAGCAGCTGCTTGCACAATGCAGAAAGTCCATACAGTGATGATACAACCCATATTCTATTACTGAAATATTGTGCAAACTCCCTTGAACTACACTAGGGCATATAGAGCACTTGGAGTAACCACAGAAAGGTCCTTGGTGCCTGGTTCAAGATTCTTTCAGCCTTTCATGGTGGTTCATATGTTCATTAACTTTTTTTTTTTTTTTTTTTTTTTTTTTTTTTTTTTTTTTTTTTTAGGCTTCAGTTTTGGACAAAAGTCCACATCAAGACCAGGCCTTAATTGAAATATAGAGAGGTTAATGATAGGGAAAAAATGAGACAAGAGAAAGATGAATGAATTTTGGAGGAAGTGAAAAATCTCTTTCAAAATGTGCTAGGTCATAGTTAATGGGATAGACATGAGAGGTTAGAGAGTCCCAAAGCTTTGTTGTTTATGGAAAGTAACAGTTATCAAAACAGCCCACCCTCAAGTTGCCAGCAGCCACACAGTAATCATGTGATGCAGCAGCTTGCTGAGTATTGCATGGTCGAGCTAGTGGTGGGGGCACATTAGCAGTCAGCTCTTGAGAACAAAAACCAAAGTAATACTTATAGAAGAGGGAAAGTTAACCAACGTTATGGCATAAGGCATGTAGAACAAGTTTTGGAGTCATGTGGAAGAGTTGTTAAGCTTGACTGTGTTCAACTTAGTCAAGTAAGGATACAGAGCTAGAAACAACCTTGATGTAGAACAGTACTCTGTACAAACATGAGTCAGTCCTTTGTGTAAACGGAGTAACTGTTTGAAAGAAAAGAAATTCTGACATCTAAACAGGACTTCAGTTCTTAAAGCCAGACTTAGCTATCTTTGGAATGTGGGGTTTCCAAGATAGAATGGATGTAACAGTATTACCAAGTATGTTCGCTGAGTTCAGAGATGAAATTACGGAACCGTTGAAGGAGAGAGGAAAGTAGTGAGGAATGTTCGATTGAAAGATGGGCAGACACTTGGTCTTGAAGGCATTAAACTTAACCAGATTTCATCTTGCCCACTGAGATATCCTGTCCAAGCCTGAGGTTATTCAGGAATTTGTGTTGAGACAAGATGTAGATGTGGTTGTATTTTAGTGGTTAGGAAATTGGTTAACTGGCCATAAACAAAGAGTTGTGATTAATGGTCAAGCCTCAAAATGGTTAGACGTAGCAAGTGAAGTGTCACAAGGATCACTCTAGGGACTCAAGACCCTAAAGGCATGCAGCAGTTTGTGAAGTACCTCTGAATTCTCTTTGACTCTTGTATTTCTTTTTGTTTAGTTGGTGACTTTACAGCACTGTAATATTTGATTTTGCTTCTTTTGTATGCATTAAATATTTTCACCTGTAGTTTTCTGTCCCTTTTATTGAAGTTTCACATTATCATATCACTCATTACTTTGCTCAGTAGTTTCACTTTTAGTTACTTTAACTGTTATGCATGTAGATGTTTGACCAGTGTATTGTTAATTGGCCCTTGGCACATTTCCTCAAATATTTTCTCTGTAAATTCCATAAGGTTTACTTTTGCCCATTTGTACATTGTATCCCAGGTGTTTTTGCATCTCTTTTTGATCAGTAACTGAGCTTCTCTTTTTGCTTACTTACTTTCTTTTACTTTCCTGTAACTGTTTGATAATGTTATAAAGAGACTTTGGGCTAGCACCATTCTCTGTGGTACCTCTACCCCTGATTGAACATGTACATTGAATTTTATGTTTGTTAAAAACTCTCTAATCCATCCTCCTACCCTTCCCTTAATATTTTGTTTTATGCTCTTTAAATAAAAATCTGCAGCCTGCTTTGTCAAAAGCCATATAAGAATTTAGAAAAATTAGTGTCCATTCTCATTCTTTTCATTAAAGTTTCCTATAAGTTATTGTAATGTGCTATAATTGGATTTGTGTAATTTTTCTGGATACAAAACTACTTTGGCCTTCATTTATGAGATTTTCTATTTAAGTGTTCTTTTACTTTTCTTTCAAAAACTTTTATTATGTTTGAAGTCAAGCTAACAGGCCTGTACAGCATAGTTATCAGCTTATATGCTCCTTTGTTCATTGGTGTTACAAATGACATTTATTGAATATTCAAGAGCTTATGTGGTAGGAAAGTCAGAGAGCAGTATGCAAGATATTAAAGGTTAAATTAAGTGAAATGATATTTGATTTTGATAGAAGATAGTTATGGGCATGTGCATGTCTTATAACAACCTCTGTATAAGAATTTTTTCATGAACTCCTTTACTCAAGAAAGTAAATGTTTTAATAGACCAGGTAAATGAAACTAATTTCTTTACATTAATAACTTAAATATTAATCCTGACCTTACTTTTTTAGGATGACTTGCAGAAGCTAATTGCTACAAAGTAAGGAGAGAAGATTCTTAGATATATTGCAGTAAAGATCATTGTAGCAGATCAAGACACATGACTATGGACTTTCATGGTAGCATTTTTATATCAACAGTCTGATTGTAAAAGGGAATTCTTTTTGCACAGGTAAGTCTGTACTATTTTGACCAAAACAACCAGAAAACTTCATACTGCAGTGTCTCCCATAAAGTGATTTACAATCTTCTAATATGTTCCAAAATTGTATTATTTGGATTTTCATCACTGCATGAATAGCAGATAGAACATATTCAGTGACATGCTGGTAGGCATTGTGTTACAACATTTGTAACATCTGTACTGTACACTCATTTATACTGTAGTCATATAGGGAGGTAAAGTATAATCATGCATGATCCATTTAAATTTTGTTTTTGATATTGTGCAGAGTTACAAAGCAGCTGAGTTAATTTCATGTATCATTGAGTATATATATCTTGATATGTAAGAAATTATTTATGATGTGCCAAAATGCTGATACTGTTGATAGATTATGAAAATTTTTTAAGTTTGTTGTGCAGGCAGACCTCAGTAAATCTGATGTCATTTTGAAGACCCCAATTTCCAGATTAAGTAATTTTGTTGAATCGTTGAAGAAACAGTTTATTTTCCAAACCAAGATGAAGATTTGCAATGAAATTTTATTAGATTTATTCCAGTATATTTGAAATTTGCTGTAAATATTCATATACATGTGGAAGAAATTAACTAAAAACAGTGTAGAAAAAGTTTTTTCGTGTCTAAAATTCTTTCTTTACAACCCCCTGTCATTCTGTACCTTCACTTTTTTAGTGAAATACATAAATTATTGGAACTTTAAAAGAGAGAACAGGTTAGAATTACATGTTAATTCCTTTATTCTGTGGTAGGGAATGTGAACTGGTAATGCAACTTCCATTCCCCCACTAAGATAGTTACACTGAGGTGCTGAAATAGATAGCTGACTACTCCTTCATCCATGGTTGATTCAGTGATTTGAGAGCCAAGATCATTAAAAAGATGAGTATTTTTTCAATCAAGGACCTGATATTTTCAAACCTGTCAAAACAAAGATTTGTTGTGGTTCTCTAGAGCCTTGAATTTTGTTTTAGCTGTTGTTCACTCTAGTCTGTAGCATCACCATGATATTCTGAACTCCTTCGCAAATATATCAGCCAGGATGGAAGGACATTTGTAGTCCCATACCAGCTGCCTGCCCCTGTTCCGGGGATGTGATATTACATTCTCATGGTTTTTGCCATTCTGGCCCAAAAACTATCAGATTATCAGGGTTTGCCTGTCTTTTTGAGTATTTATAAAATTCTGATTTGTAAGTTGTCATGATTTTCCAAATGTGTAGTATCCTGTGAATGACTGTCAAGAGAGGATGTAACTAGTGAATACTTATATTGTTGAAGAAATTTAAAGGACTTAGAATTAACCATTATGTTTGAAAAGGATAATTAATTGTGTATAGAATATAGCAGAAAGTGGACAAACCTATTGAACATTAAAAGTATTTATACTTTTATGGAACCTGATGTTGAATGATTGTCATAGTAGGAGTTTTGCATCATGTGGTTTTTAGAGAACTGTAAGCAGTAAAAAACTGTTTATTGCCAGAGTGAAGCTATGCTGGTATTGATACTCATAATTTTTAGAATATTTTATTGTAATTTTCTGCTGTAAGTCCTTTAAATTAAGGGAGTTTAGAGAATCATGAATACCAGATTTTTTTAGTGAGAATAAATATAAAGGAAAATTTTAGATTTTGCATTTTTTCATAGAAAGAGACTAATTTCTACAGAAATGTTAGTATGTAGAACACTTCAGCCTTCAGCTTGAACACTGGTTACTATTACTATGATATGGCAAGTGTTGCACAATATTGTAATTTATCTTGTATCTCACATTTTACTGGTTGTAGTCTTTTGGAACTTTACAGATTTAATTAGTATTATGTGGATGAGCAGTTTTTCACGAAACCATTATTTGTTTGATGGGATATAAATGCAAGAGTTAAATTTGGCAAATGTTGATTACTTGTTACTATATTTGTGTATATGGATTTAGACTGTTTGTCCAAAGACTGCTTTGCAAGTGAAAAATATTAATTGAAGAGTATCATAGATTTGTGTGTTCATTGGTTAAGTGGACATTGAAGTCATTGTAACACTTATACTGGAGCTGAAAAAACAAGATTTTATTTTGAATTGAGGTGGAACAACCTCTACTTGTATCTGTTAATAGAATTGTCACTCTATTTTGATAATATTTTCATGGATTTTATACTTGGTACAATTTGCACTATCTTTCCCTAAGCATTTTGGTAACTTAAATCTCTTTTTACACATTTTTTGTGTATAGAGGAATTATTGCTCTTAGAAATGCCTGAGAGGCCCCTGTATGGTCAAACTTGGCCAATACATTGTTAGAGAGGAGGCAGAAAAGTTCCAGAAAACCACATGGCACTCAGAACCACATGGAAACTTCCCCATCCATCCAAACACACAATTGTATCATGTTACCTCCCCTACCTTGGTTGTTAACTAACTTTGACCACCATAATATATCTTTGCTGATAACCCAATGTTTTTTTTTTTTTTTTATGGAAAAGGGCTTAATCATTTTTTAAGCCACTATTTTTGAGTATTTGTGAAGTATTTGACTGCATGATTGTGTGGATTTGAACATTTGTGCTGATGTTGTTGGTTTCATGTATATTTCAAGATTAATAATGATATGGGAAAGTATATGGCCTGCCCCTCTATTCTGGTTAACTCTCACAGTCATACTTATCCATACTGTATGTGCTGGTACACTTTTGAATTTGCTTTTATGCCACTTTATCTTAATTGATATTGAGTGAGAACATTCCATGTTGCCATATACATAAGCAGTGACGAACATCCTGATAAATGAATTGAAGGCTTTTCTTTTGAAGTATGTGAACATGCTACTTCTTTACAATTCGTGCAAAAGGATGCCACTGATAGAGGCATAGCACTGTCAAGTCAAACTAAAAACATTTTACCCTTTCAGCAAGTGGGGATTTTTTTTCCTGGTTTTGATGATTCCATCTCAACAGTGTATGCCATATCTCCTATAGATGTGTGTGCTTTCACTGTGAGTGCAAGTGTAGCAGAAAGCTCATTCTGTTTAGAGATATATTGGAATTCATCTGTCAGGAATAATTTGTCTGAAGTGCCTTCTGCCTTTGGGACTTATTGGTGTTAATATATGGGGCCCTTCCTATCTTGGTGAAGCTGGAGGATTTTTGTTTAGCTTTTTGTAGTTGTGCTTACTGATAATAATGTAGTCCCTTGCCATACATAATCATCATCTCCTTGCCTATGATGAAATAGCACTTCATTGCAAATAAAGTCTATTTTTTAAGTAGATTAACAAATCACCTGTCAAAGAGTTATTTCATCGGTGGGTTAAAAATTTTTTATGTATAAAGCCTTAAGATACCTAATTTTCTTTAACTAGCATTAAAGTTTTGCCAGTTCATCACTCATAAGATTTCCATTATAATCAGCACATGTGATTTTCCCCATACAAGTTTTCTGAAGGAAGTAAGTGTTAACGGTTCTTAACTCAGAATGTGGATATGTTGTTGTAAATTTGCTTAATTGATATAGGTATGGCTCTCTCCACTAAAAATGCTTGTTAAACTTTTTCAGTATAATAGTAAAGGAAATTACTTTTTTCTTTTTATTCCTGTTCAGTAGTGTAAAGGAAAAAAAGATAAAAATGTACATAGAAATTTAAATGTTTGGTTCTTTTTTACCCCTCCAGTCCTAACCATGTTAAAAAAAAGTCTCCCAGTCAGACGAATTTTAACAAAATATGAAATGTTAAAATAAATTATGATGAGTCAGTTGATTCCAGTGCATCACAGACTTTCAAACCTTAGAGTGATACTCAGGCATTTAAATCTTGATGCATTGCTGCCATTCAGGCATTTAAACATTGATGCATTGCTGTCATTTGCATAACCTAGTGACTTGTTAGATTATCCTTCACTTTCATTTTTCTCTGCTCTGCTTGGAGAATGAATCATCCTCTGATTATATTACTCCTCATGGTAGTTGACTATTATTCTTATTTGAACCCTTCAAAATCCTATCATATTTTCATGTAAACTTTGGGGGCCAACAGGGGAACACACAGCATTCTGACACTATCATTTTCTCCAGGTAAATCATGAGCTGTGTTGTTATATCTGCTGGAGAATTAGGGTGGCTGGTGACACAAGGTATTAATATATTCCTATAGTGAGTAAAGGAAACATTGGTTCCTCCAAATGTAAGTGCAAAATTGTATAGCATACAGCAGTTTTGTATAGCACTCAAAAATTGTATGCCATATGTAGTTAGGACTGAGAGGGATAAGCAATAATAATTTCAGAATATTAATTGGAAATATTAAACATTGCTAAAGCTTTTTCTAGTTAATATTATAGTAATTAGGCTTAAATGCTAAAGCTTTTTCTAGTTAATATTATAGTAATTAGGCTTAACCTATGTTTAACTGCAGGTGGTTAATTAAACTAGTTTGAAATGTAAAGATTTAGGTTAAATTGCTCCAGTAACATATTCTCTTGGATAAAAATCTCTAGTGTGGATATTTTTTTTTTCTACATTATTCTAGTCTTCTTGTAACTGATGTGATAATTAAATATGAAATGAACTTGTGATGTACTAAAAATCATAAACTGATTATCTCTAATGATAGATGTCAGTAGCAGTCAAATAGTTTATCAATACACACCATTTCTGGCTTATATTGTATTACTGCAACTGCTAGTTAAACTTCACTGCTATTTTAGACCTGTGATATCATTGTTGGTTATGTTCCTGGTTGTTTGATGTTATTGTGACAAATATTTTTTCATGCTGTTCAATGGCTGCTTTTTTCGGGCAATGCACATAATCACTTAATCAGCTTTTTAACTTCAGTTACTTTCATTTCTTTGCTTTAATAGTTTTAATCATATAAAGATTATAAATTGTTTTAAAATTAGTCCATCATTACACTTTTTATGTGCAGATATTGTTATTCACATATCAGGTTCTTTTTCATATCAGATGACAAAGTGCCTTAATTTTTTTTTTTTTATTACAATAACATTTGCTATTATGTAGTGTTGCATGCTGTGTTTTTTCTAAATACTTTCCAGCTTTCAGAGTAAGTCAGTTTAATTTGTTTATGAATTGGTTTTGCAAACCAGCTTTTTGCTGTGATGAAATATTGTTTTGGGAATTGTTTGCTAAGTTTATAATTGTATTATTGTCAAAACTTCTATTTTATTAGAAATGTTATGTTTGTTTTCTTCTTGAATTGGAGTTAGGTATATAGTATATTTCATTTATCCATTATTTTTTAGGATATTATAATCTAGTGTTCCTGAGCAGACAACAAATTCTTGATAACTTTTTGTGGTAAGGCATTTTTACCTACCTGTTATGGGATTATGGTAACAAAGGAAACACAAGCAGGAGTTAGGAATTTCATTCTTGACATGTATTTCAACCAGCTATTTCCAGTTCCTTCCCCATATACATGAGGTGGATTAAATGTATACATTCACTTTTATTAGAGAATTTTGCAGAACTGGGGTCCCTAGCCCCAACCCCACATTGTGACAAAAGATCAGGATGCCCAGTTCCAGGAGTAGACTAGCCACCCTATTACACTTATTAGGCATTTCTGATCATTTAGTTAACTTTGGTTAGGCATTCACAATCAGTTAATTGACTTCAGTTAATTA
This sequence comes from Panulirus argus, assembly GCA_038088735.1. NCBI lineage: Eukaryota > Metazoa > Arthropoda > Malacostraca > Decapoda > Palinuridae > Panulirus > Panulirus argus. The sequence continues at coordinate 7,264 of JAYMFT010220708.1, read as the reverse complement.
TTTATAATCAAATGTCATACAGTTTTATGAAACAATATGATTTTTTTATATCATATCTCTCAGTTATAAGATGTGCTGCTTAAAATGTTTGTACTTATAAGTGGAGTTGAAAGGTGATAGCAACTTAAGAAAGGATTACTTAATTCCATCCACTTACTATCGTGGCTATTTGCATCTTAATATTTACGGTTTAGGCTGAATGAATTTATGTTGATATCCAAATGTTTAGTTATGATATACTGTAGTTGGTTTATAGCATTTATAATTGTGAAATCAATTTAGGTTCGTTAATGTGGAGTTAATAGGCTAGTCATTTTGGTTGATATCTTTAGCCTGGCCTTTATTTTTTTATCTAGTATGATTCATTAGTATGCAGCTCAATCAATATTTGTTTCATCTTTTTTTGGTGTGGAATCAAGATTTTTAAGCTAAATGCTTAGTATTCATTTGGAATAAAAAGTTCATCGTCTTATTAAATTATATGATTGTCTAAGTTTAAATTTTTTGAGTCATTGGAATACATTCACCACCTTCCCAGTGATATCAGCTGTATAATTGTGATATGCCCACTTTGTACATTTATATAAAAGATCAGTATATTACTTTTTAAAAGGTGTCTGATGTCAGAGTCAGTCATACATGGAAATGTTCAGAATTCAACACTGTTTTTTCAATGTGATTGAAGCAGCATAGTAAATACTTCATTATGTGTATTATGAGTTAATCATCATTAGTAAAACCCAGTTAATGAAAATGTAGGATCACAATTGAGACACCAATGTAGGCAATACATCTGTTTAGAATTAATAAGGATATAATTTTCTTTGTATTTAAAATGAAACTGATGACTGTAAATGAATAATTGCTCTTAAAAATAAGCTTTTTTCGTATTCATTGGTGGGATAACCAGTTGAAAATATATTTTTGGGGGACATTGGCTCTCAGAGTTGGCCACATTTTTATGGCTCCTCATGATCTCTGAAATAATGTTTAATGTCTTTATCTAGGGTAGATATTTCTTTATTAGAATAAGAACATACTGTTTGAAATTTATTTTTATATATGGCATACTTTCACACTAAGATGTTTGTAGAGTTAGCATTGATATTGCTGTAAGGTAATGATCTTTCATTGCTATGCTTGTATATGCAAAGCAAAATTCTGTCAGCTATTAGAGTGATTATTATTGTGGGAAGTGTTTATTTCCAAAATATAGATTTCTGATATAGAGAAATAAATTGTCAAGCTCTGTAAGTTATATTAAAAGAACAAGAGATAAGTAAATTTGTTAGTATTTGTGATTTATAATTTGTATATATGAGTATTTCCCTGTTAAAGATGCAGTTTCTTATGTCTTTTTTAGTCAGTATCAGAGAAATACTTGGAGGAATTTGGCCTTATTAAAGTTCTTGGTTATTTATACAAACCTTAGTGGATAGTACAGATTTGCGATTGGGGTTAGTGGACAGAAGGCAATTCCTGCCTCAGAGAATCATGGATTGCACCATTCTTATCAACAAATTCTGCATTTCTTAGACCAAACATTGTGTTTTCTGCTCTGAAACAGTGTTTGATACTCAGTTCATTTGTTTTCAAAATATATCTAAGATCTGCTTGATGAAAAGTTTAAATAACCCAATTTGTATTTTGCTGCAAAGCCCAATATTTGATGATTATTGTGTTAATGAAATAGGAAGACATGCAGATCTTTGCTCATCTCCTCCATGTGTCCAAACCATTTCAGCACAACTAGGTCAGATCATGGCTTTTGAAGCAGTCAAGGTAAACCACAGAATAGTATGTAGGGCTTGGCTGCAGATGATGGCCCTGGTTTCACTGTATGACAGAGCATGGATGTATGCAAATGAGGCCATTTTATGTACCTGACACTACTATGATAGCTAAAGTTGGAAAAGTAGTTGTGTTTGCAGTGGTCAGGTGAACTACAGAAAGGTCTGTGGAGCTTGACTCTGAATAGGGGACTCTTCTTTTGGTTTATTATATGTGACAGATTAGAGAGGGAATGTCAGCAAATGATGCTATATCTTCATTTGTTCATGGGGTTATCTATCTGTCTATCTTTATCTCGGATGCCCCAGTGTTACTTCTTAGCCTTAGTGCCTCACCCTTAATAGGCCACTGGCAGAGGGCAAGTTTAGCACGGTGTTTGCTCTAGAGGCTCCTACCTAATCTTCCTACTGACTACTTCTACCTAATGCTCCTGCCTATTGTTCCTACATACTACATCTGTCTATTGCTCCTACCATTTTGGCAAAAGGCAGGGCTAGCACATAGCACTCACCACAGGAAGATCATGAGTTACAAAGAATGAGTTGTGTGAGTTGAGTGTTGTCAAGTGTTATGTGGAACAAGGAGCAATTGTATGTTTGTGGACAGAATATCAGTAGTCCACTTGTGGGTGAGACAGAAAAAAAAGACAGCTACCTGCGTCAGAGGAATGTAGCTGACTTCCAGGAAAAGGGAGAATGTTCAGGATGACATTGGTGGCTAGCTACCTGGGTCAGAGGAATGTAGCTGACTTCCAGGAAAAGGGAGAATGTCCAGGATGACATTGGTGGCTAATGATAAAGATGTGACAATTATGAGAACTTGTGGATTACCAACAAAAAACCAATGAAGGTTCAGTAGTACACTAAGGATAACCTTAAAACTGATATTCCACACATAAACAGAGTATACCAAAGATCCTTTAGTATTTGAGATACTATTATCCAAATATATCCATATCATATGGATTACTTTTGATTACTTCCAGACTCATTGGTGCCTAAACAGCTACCACACATTCTTTTGAATTTTTGTAATTATAGAACAACTGTCCATTTTATCACTACAGCTTAATCTATGTTTTGTATGTCTAGACCCAGAGATAATTTCCTAAAAAGTATTACTTTTCAAGAGTCGAGCAAAGTACAGATTGATTTCAGTTTGTCATCCCAAATTTTAAATGCCTGTATTTGTTAACTTTTCCTGTTACCTTGTCCCGTTGATTTTTATTTTCTGCCTCTTAATAATTGTCAGTGATAGTAATATGGGATATTTTTGGTAGAATCATTATGAACAAGCCTATCATGTGTAAGGATTCACTAACATTTTCAGTTGCTGTTTACAAAAGAATAAAACGGTGAGCAAAAATCAGTATGCTCTTCCCTTAGATGACGAATATGTTCAGAAAGTCTCTCTACATTAATACAAATATATTTCCCATACTCAAGTTACAACAAATGTTGGAAATGACACCCACATGCCTGTAGACACACATCTACACATATATTATATTTTCCCTAAAGACACGTGCCAAACCAATCAGAGTTATTTTTGATGAAACTTGTGATAGCTTCCTTCAGCTTAAGGAGTGTGTGAAAACTGTCTTTGTAAACTTTGTCTTTCATAGTCCCTCACAGATGAGAAGCAGCAGGTGTAAGATCTGGCTACCATGATGGCCAATTGTCCATTGAAATTACTGTCGCCAAACACATCACATAGTAATAATCCGGACAAGCATGCCCGTTAATTACGAGAGGCATAATACCAAGAAACGTGTATATTTTTTTGTATTTGTCTTCTTTCCTTACAATAGGTTCAAGCAGGCACACATAATTGGTAAATACAAGTATTACAACACACATACAGATATTTTTACATATGTTTTCTGATTGTAGGAAGGTTGAAAGATCTCTTAAACTGCACTTGAATAGTTCAGACTGAGGCTGATGATTTAGTAACAACATGTGAAAGTATAATTGATAAAGCTCTCAAACACAACACAGATACACTGTTTTGGACATGATGGTACAGAACACACAACATAAATAGTTTTCAATGAGGATACACAGAAGTAGAGGACATACATGGCACACTTACCAATCATGTTGCAATCCATCTAGGACATCTGATTTTGAGTACTGTTACTACTGATCAACATTAATTTCTTTCCTCTAGTTACATTTTTAAATACCAGGCACTGTTAATTCATATTTGTCCCATTCAAAGCACTCACCACCCATCCATTTGTAAATAGTGAAAGTACACACAGGTAACATCATACTGAAATCAGAAACAAAAATGAAGTATGTGATGGAGGGGTAGTTTGGCAGAATAATGTTTATTAGAAAGCATAAAGGTAAAACTAAGCTTACTGAAATTAGATATGAAATATGAGCTAAAAGGTGAGTTTGGTAGCATAATGTTTATTAAAAGGAATAAAGGTAACACAGTTTTCCAGTGATAAGAACTTTGCAAAATGATTGGGAGCAGTGCATTCCCTAACAGGTTTAATAAACAGAGGAATCTTTATGCATTCTTTATCTGTATCCAAAAGTTTGACACTTACAATACATTAAGAAAAACATTAAGAGAAAACCATCTAGAATTGCTGACATAAAGTCTTTCCTGAGAGCAAAAAGAAAGAATTCCTGGATTAAAATCATTCTTGAGTTTGCTCTTTCATTTTCAAGGAGGGCAGAATCTGGTGATGGAAAATCCAGAAATAGTCTTGGTACTCAGATTGAAGAAGAATCTGATAAAAGCTAAAATATACTAAATGGGATTGAAGAGTTTCTTAAATTATAAAGGCAGTGACAACTAAGTTATCTGACTATTTTCATGAACTCCATCCCCGTTTACAATGGGATGGATAAAGTGTTTGCTGGACATGTAACTTTTGGAAATTAATTCTGCAGAAATGAGATCACTAATCCTGTAGTTTGGCTGACTGGCATGGACACCCAGTTTTCTGACATCCTGAGAAGTGTCTCCATTTTGCTCCCATACTCAGTCCTAAGGAGGAAAGACCTATAACTAGAATCCTATTTCAACAGAAAAGTGGATAATGAGCTTGGAATTAGGGAAGAATTAGCATCCTTCCCAAGATTGAAATAATCATTAAGAACTTCAAAGCATCAACCTGAAGTGCTGCTGGTTAATTCATAAGTCTTTCATCTGAAACTAAATGAAGTAATAATGTCACACTAACTGCCAGAATATACCATACTGCTATTCACTAAGGCATTCCTCTTCAATACTAAGAAAAGAGCATGATCTCACTGAAAACTGAACTGGAGTTAGTGATCCTAGTTCTGAAAATTAATTTCCAGAAGAGGTGCATCATGCCTTCTTGCACTTATTTGCCCAATGGAAATAGAAATAATGATAAGACTAAAGCAGACATTAGCAGCCTCAGAAGTTTAAGAAAGGATTTCTTTCTTAAATGCAGTCACAAAGAACTTTTGTGGTAATATCAATCTGAGCTGCATACTAAGTACAGCTCTTTAATCTGCATGTACAATTAATTCTTAGGAAGAATGATCCTATCAGAGCCTGCTTAAGAAAGACAATCTCCATAAAAAAGTGGTGTTTAATAAGAATTCTGTAAAGACTGTTCATACTGAAATGCCTGAAAGTTAAGAACCTTAGAGGGAAGGAATTCTCACATACTATCCAGTCAAACCTAACTAAACACTTTTGTGACTTTGGGGGATGTGGAACAAGACCCTCTGAGAAATTAAGGTATCAGAGCTCGGATAACCTTGGAGAAATTAAGGCATCTGAGCTCAGATAAAACTTATTACAAAAATTGATTTTGAGCAATATGAGGAGTTGGAATTCCAATTTATATGTATAAGTAATGACCATACTAAGGATAAAATAGGTACTGTTTCAGATACATAAAAATATTGAGATTACATCAGGAATCTCAGAAAATATGGTGTCTATCCTTTCATTCTGAAAATGAAGAGTAGACTATGAAACAATAATAATGGGAAGGATAAGAGTTGTTATTGGCTACCAAAGCAAATATTAACAATCATGATCTAAGAAAAGAAATATTCATTTAGAGATGCAGGCACTTTTATCAGGAAATGCTCTTACTTAAATGGAGTCCTTTTCTAAATTTAAGTCTAAGAGTTTTGAATGCCATCTTGAATTCCCTTGAGAACAATTTTATCTACTCTTAGAATTCATGTCACTCATTAATACTTCAAGGTTTTCAGTCTAACATCGTCTTTTGGATAATCATGGGCGAATTCTTCATTTATACCTAAGGAAGGAAGATAGTTCTCACACAGAAGATCCAAACAGTAAATAGCCAATCACTTTATTGTACCCAGAATTCAATATAAGAAAGAAGTCTGATTTCATGATGTGAAGAAGGTTGTGTGTGTATCATTCTATACGGAAGGTAACAAACATCTATGACAGGTTGACATAAGTACAAACTAGTAATGTCTTCCCCATAAGATTACTAATTATATAACTATGTTAGCAGTAAGAGGGCAAATGAATTTTTATAAGTGGAATTTAACCAAGGTGCACTTTCTAACATTTCATGCAGAGAACCCTGGAAATGAAATTTCAGACAACTTAAATCCACATATTCAAGTGTATGCACCATACACATGTTTGCATACTTGCACATGTTCACACATTTTCCAGTTAAATGTCTTGATCTATAGTTCTTGACACCTTCCTACAACTTTGGTCTGAAAACACATGTATGACCCAGTACAATATTTACTTTTGAGAAAACATTAGTATGAAGCTAATCTACATCCATTATTTATATATACTGCATACAAATTAGCTTATATAGAAATGTGTATTTGAGACTATATTCCCATGGAATGCTATCATTATCAAATATTACAAATAATATTCTGAAAAGTCAAGTCTCATTACTTAATGCATCATCAGTCTACTCATGCCTAAACTACAAGACAGAAGCACATACATTGTTATCACAGGAACCATTTAACTTCTTTTTTCTTTAAATTATTCAACTATATTTCTATCTCAATTGCAATTATGATGTCAGTTTCCAAGATACATTTTCATCATTTAGCTCATGATACATATATTTACACATATAGTCGACATATTTGTTAATCTTACATAAACAAGCATTCATTCTGCAAAATATTTTATTATGTCTTCAACATATAACATGGTCCTCCTTAATGTATCATTTACTCCAAGATTTACACTTTTCCTGAATTCTTCAAACTAAAATTCTTAAATTGTACATGTACGTAATTATGCATAAAGTACAGAAACAATTTTAACGTAAAGGAGATACAATGCAAGTATGACAGACCAGGCAAATTAGCTGGAGAAAAACAATATGGTCACATAAATATACAAATTATGCAGCCTTTTCTTATTTTATTACTATTATATATATATATATATATATATATATATATATGTATATATATATATATATGTATATATATTATGTATATAT
>JAYMFT010220697.1:0-11355 GCA_038088735.1 Panulirus argus | reverse complement strand
ACGACACGCAGGGAATACGTGGGAAGTATTCTTTCTCCCCTGTCCCCAGGGATAATATATATATATATATATATATAAAGCCTTTAATGATTGGTTAGATTTTTATTCTTTTTGAAAACTTCTTTTAGGTTGTGATGGGAGAATATGCAACACACAGCGACTTAGTTGATAAGTTCAGTCGCCTTCTGCCAGATGCAACAATTGCAGACTTTCAGAAGGTAAATGTTACTGTGTTATCAGCACTGTTCTTTACTCAGCTATGTAGAAATGTCAAACTTCATAGGTGTCTTCAAGAAAAAAGTAACTCAGTAATAGGTATCACATTATTTAAGCGATATGATATCGTATTTAGGAGTACTCATAAGACTTCAGGAATTTTATAAAGAGGACTGTTTGTTTTGTTATGTAGGCAATGCCCAATACTACTGAATGAAAATTTGGTCATTTGTTATGAAATCCCTGTACTGTTATGGAAATGTGTCCCTCCACTGAACACTGTAGAATAAAGATAATGATTAAGTCATCATTTGATTTACATTTTAGAACCAAACGTAAGTTGGATGCATAATGATAGAGTTTGTCATGTTGCTTTGCAGGTTAATTTTGTATAACTTGTGTTTATGTCACTTTTTGCCAGTACATTATAATACACAATGTTGTATGTTTAAGGTTTTGATAGAGTGATTGACTTTTCTTGTTGTTGATGATGCTTTAATCAGTCCATTTGTCTGACAGTGAACTGTGGTATCATACTCGTACATATATTTGTACTTTTCTTCAGCACCCATCATTATAAGATTCTTAAGAATTCTGTGTGAAATATGAACATCAGTAAACACTAGAGATTTAGATGTATGCTTTTATGTCTGATACAGTACTTCAACTTTTTTTCTTTATATATATCCTGTTAGGTTTTCAATTGATTCTTATTGTTTAGGGACCGGTAGCTAATTTTTCTTTTGTCATACTCCTAATTCTTTTTTTATAGATTTTTGGTGCTTTCTTCCTGTAAAGTGTAAAATGATGCAGATAGTTGTATCAGCTTCAAATAGAGACATTGTTTAGAGATGATACTTGTAGGCCAACGTTGCGTCGCTAGTAAAAGTCGATTTTCCTATTTGAGAAAGGCTTCTGAACTGTGTGCTTATCCTGGTCTGTTTCTATATTCATTTTTTTGCCCAAGTCTGTAATTAAGTTGTCTAATGTAATTTTCCTTAGAGTCGAAAATCAAAAGAATATTTTGCTTCAGATTAGTGCTGCAGAGATTGTGTCATTTAGCTTCTCAGATTTTCTTCCATTTAGCTTAGGATATGGTTAAAAGAAATTGAAAAAAGGGGCAATTACCATTTGTTGATGATTTACTAAAAATTGTATTATAACCTTAGATATTTTGGTGCTTTCTTCATGTAAAGTTTAAAATGATGCAGATAGTTGTATCAGCTTCAAACAGAGACATTGTTTAGGGATGATACTTGTAGGCCAATGTTGCCTCACTAGTAAAAGTCGATTTTCTTATTTGAGAGAGGCTTCTGAACTGTGTGCTTATTCTGGTCTGCTTCTATATTCATCTTTTTGCTCAGGTCTGTAATTAATTTGTCTAGCTAATTTTCCTTTGAGTAGAAAATCAAAAGAATATTTTGCTTCAGATTAGTGCTGCTGAGGTTTTGTCATTTAGCTTCTCAGATTTTCTTCCATGTAGCTGAGGATATGATTAAGAAAATAGAAAAAAGGGGCAATTACCTTTTGTTGATGATTTATTAAAATTGTATTATAACCTAACGACTGCTGTGTTTAATTTTGCAGCTTTACCAACTTTAACTTATTATTTAAGGAAGTTTATTATATGGAGACTTAATGTGGCAGATTTCTGATTCTACAGAAGAGATTCTTGAATTCAATTTATGTTTAGTAATCCAGTAACTCCTCCCAGACCTGAATATACTCTGATTAATAGATCTTCCAGAACATGAAATTTTGAAAACCTACTGGTATTGGGTTTTTGTCTGGTTTAAATGAGAAAAAAGAAAAAAAAGAAGATGCTTTTCTGGGTTATGAGATTAGTGATGCATTATTTCTCTTCCTAAACCCAGAATGTGTCCCAAACTAATTTGTCAAAGTAGATGGAGGTTATGTTGATTGGTTCAGAGTGGAGAGCAACATGAGAAGTTTATTTATTCTCAGCAAGACTCTTCATCATTTATATTAAATTCATATTGAATCAAGTAATTGAGGGTGCAAATGTGGATTATTGCTTTGATGAGTTGTGATGTTCAGCCTGCCAGCTTTTGAGCAAGCTGCCTAGACTTTTATTCTTCATACTGTGTATTCAGACATTGCCTTCATTCCAACATCTTAAGTATAAAAATCACAATTCAAACTCTTCAAATTTCTTATACATTTGTGATAGGATTTCACATATAGATATGTATAATACCACTTAGAATTTTTAACCATCCTCTGTGTTCATGGCATCTGCAAGTAAAAGTTTATCAGCTCATGTTCAGCTATACATTGTTCTTGTTGTTTAGATTGAAGCTTGTGTTATAAAATCCCTAGCCCTTTGTTGGGAATGGAATGCACATGGGGACATTTAATAAAAATTAAGATATTTGCTAGAAACTCGTAATAAGGAATTAAGTTATTCTCTAGGAACATTTGTTAAGGAATTAAGTTATTTTTTGGTTTTGTTTAAGCAAGAGTAATGTGAAGTCAAATAACAGCATTTACTTCTCAAAACACCAGTCATGGAAACATCTTTCTGACTGGTGAGAAATTAATGTATATAAATGAGTAACTGTTATTCATAACTTTTATCATTCTTCTCATCAGTTGCAATACATTCTGTAGAATTTGAATGAAGATTTATACATCTCATGCATTTTACTGCACAGGTGCTAGAAATGAGAGGGGTTAAAGATCGAGCTTCAGTGTTAGAGCTCTATCGCCAACACACTTTAGGATGCACAACGGATTCTCCTCATCGCAGCCCAGCAGTTATCAGCACTGGCAACCAGCCCTCTGCTTCCCACCTTCCTGTCTGTCAGACTTCACCCACTGCTAGCATAACCTCCACTAATGCTCCAAGCCCAGAACATGAAATGAGCAAGATTGCACGCCTTGAAAGGATGTTAAAATCACGCAGACTTATATCATAAGACACCTAAGTGTTTTGCATTTTGCTTAATGCCTAAATAGTAAGAATTTTTTTTATATATGTATATATAGACAGTAAGATTTTTTAAGGGGGGATTTATTAAGTAACAATATATTAAAAAAAAAGTTTGTTACTAAACCTTTGAGGAAATAAAAACAGGGTACTATATGATTTTGTGGAGAAAAAGAAAAGTGGAAAGTATAAGAGAGTTGTCCTGTTGAAATCACTGTTCAGATGGCTTGAATATTTTCCTTTTAGGTTACTATCAGTAATGTATCCTTTGACAAATGTATTTCTGTTTTTTGAGTAAATTACCTTACTTCACAAAATATATTGTATATGGTAACATATTTAAGCAGAAGCATTTGGGAGAAATTTTAGGTAGAAGTAGTAGGTAGGAACATTAGGTAGAAGTCAGTAAGAACATTAGGTAGGAGGCTCAGCAAACATTGCTAGAGTTGCCCTCTGCTAGTGGCCTTTTAAGGATGAGGCACTAAAAGTTAGGAAGTGGCACTGGAGTTCACGAGTTATGGAGACTTTATTACTTTGGCCACCCTTTGAGGGAGTTCCAGTTGGAACGGGCATCAGAGATAGAGATAGATAGGTAGATTTCTCTACATTTATTCCATAATTTCTACAGTATTGCAAAGCCTTTTAGCAAGAATGCATTGAAGTTAGTCATTCTTGTATTTCTTTTAATGGTGTTTTTGAAAAAAACAAGGATGATTTTATAAACACTCATCTCTCACTTTAAGCGGGATCACAATATGCGATTTTACTATTCTGCAAGGAGCCTACTTCTACCAGTCCCTCTTTTTGTGCAATCAAAGTTTGCTACTATGCAGTTGTTTGCTGTAAAAAGTGTGCAAAAACATCCCATTCTTCTGTGTATGTTTATTGGTTTGCTATATGCCAGTTCTCTTTATGCAAGGTTTTTGCAGAACAACCCCTGCATAAAGGAAGGGATGGGTAGATATGAATATGCTCCAGTTTGCAAATCTTTCCATCCTGAACTCATCCACAAATAATAGCCTTAATTTTTTAGCAAATTTAGTTAAAATTGTACAAGGATATCATGGTTGTTGAGCTCCTTGGTAAGATACTCTGTTAGAGTAGGGAGTAAGGTGTAAGCAAGAAGTAAAAAAAACAGCAAGTTCCTCTTTGAACACTTATACTCAAGGGTTTTATTAGTTCTAACCTGATGATAGTTCACTTTAGGGTACATACTTTGAAATACAATTGTCAGAATATTTTTCTGTCAGTGGTTATGCATTTCGTCTGAGCCTGATGATGAATTATGAACTTTTGCTCAAACCTCCATGCAAGTTTTGTTATGAATAACATAGTACACTGAAGTTCACACATTCACAGTAAAATGGCCTCAGCGTAACAGGAAATGACCAAATATCAGTAGTTAATGATTAACACTTCATGTAAAAATCACTTCATTGCTTAAGCTTGCCCTTTTTGGGCTGTACTTTTCATCTACTAAGTCTTAAATGGGGAGATCTGGTCTCATTGTATCACACATGACAGCTAAAGAGTAGGTGTGAGTGAATGAGGCCGTTAATTCATTTGTTTCTAGCCCTAGGTCACTAACACAGGAAATGGCAAACATATATGAAAAAATCTTAAAACCTGACAACCAATTGATTGTTGGATTGCAATGACTTACATTCCATTACTACAATCTCTTTAAGTTAGTTCAAAGCATGTAGACTTAATGGTCAGGGGATTTAATGTACAATTGAACTGTTGTATTTTTGAGGAACTGCAAAGTTGTCTAAGGCACACTTAATGAAACTGCTCAATAATGTTAGTAAAAGCAGTGTTTTACGAGTTTAAAGCCAAGAATAACATTAAGCAAGATTTGCACATAAAAGCCAGAATAACCAGGATTGACATGTTGCTAAACAGCTCTTTATCAGGAACATTAAGTTGTAATTTTGACATGCTGTATTCACAGATGAGAAGACTTGATATTAACCATTAGGTTAAAAAGGAATGCTTGGATAACGACCTTGATATATGTAAAGAAGTCACTTGAGTCAAGTCAAAACATTTCTGCAAAGTAACCTTTCTTGGTAGGGAAGATATGACACCACAGTAGTGGAAAGCATCATTGATAAATCTTATTTATTTGAATATGAAAATGACTTTGGGTAAATTTTGGGGGGGCACTCATTGCCCATAATGCATCTTTTAACTTGAATCATATATGAGTTAAGTAATGGACAAATCTTTTCAATTGCTGAGGTTCAGGATTTATCATTCAATCATGTAACTACATTACCATTACTAAAATTTTGTGACCAAAGCATTAATGTTTCATTTGCAGCATGCTACTTTTGTATCTCATATGGTTTAGGATAATTGCAATTATGAGTTAGTTCTTATGATGTAAGAATTCAGAGGCATGCTTTATTTAAGGTTAGAAGTTGTAAGTAATGTGTTTTTGTTTTTAATTTGCTGTTGTCTGTTGTACTGTAGGTCTGATTATAATTGTCATTTTCAGTTCAAAGCTTCCATCATTTAGGCAGAATATTTAGTATTGAATTTTGTTTGAAAGATTTAGGAAAAAGTATGATTGCAAGTAAGAGAGTGATTGTAAATTAGGGTAAAAACTGGAGTGTTAGGGGTGGTTGTGCTCCAAAAGATTATAGAATATGGCAAGTATCTCATTATTTAGGTAAGAGGGGGATTGGCCTTGATGCAGAAGTTGCTGATATGTAAAAAAAAAATTATACTGATATGTATTTTCTAGAGTTGAGAATTGTGTAACAGTAATTACTACAATATAGGTGTTACCAAACTCCACCTGCTTATGGTTACACCATGAGTGAAAAATCACCTTTGTTGAAGCTGTATTGCTGTCAGTGAACAAAATGAAGTACACTCCCATCGAGAAACTTAGTATTGATAATCATAATAATAATAATAATGATAATGATAATGCGGTACCATGAAATACTTGTAACATTATTTTTATCTCAGATCAGTCTTCTGATACTAGTATTCATTTTACTGTCAATATACTAGACTTCTGCTTGAAAGCAGCTAATATGAAACTGATCTGAGAGCATGCTGTAGCCCCCTATTGAATATTAGGGAGAAGTGCACAGTGAATAATAGCATATCTTTACAAAGGTATGATTACATGATGTATAATGTTAATTTACAGAAATATATGTACTTTTCATTATGCAATATATTGGTTCTCATGCAAACATAATTCTCTTTTAGGAGAATGCCCTGGTACTGCTTGTGAAGCAAGTAACAGACAAGAATTATTCAGTATATGATGAATTAGATTATGATAATTGATGTAACTTAGCAAGTTTACCCCAGGAGTTGAGTATCCATGCGCTTCTCATACATGTAAATTTGGTTCTGGGAACAGGTATAATTATATATTTGATCCATCCTATGTATAGTAAATGAGAACATAGTTAGACTTACTAGATGGCCATAAGATAATCCGTGCATTTTATAGATTAACCAGTACATTTTTGATTTACAAACTAAGGTATTTCTAAAAAATATGTAATCAGTTTCATTGCTCTAAAGAGGATAGATAGACTTGTAACACTTTGCAAAACTACAGCATGTACTCTTATTATTGCACAGTTTTTTAAGTTTAAGACAGGTCATGGTTGTGTTTGATCATGCAAATTTATACAGCAAAATAGTTATCATGTATTTGAAAGCATTAGAAGTTAGCCATGGCAAACAGTAGAATGTTGTTTTTGTTGTTTGAGATTAAAGCTCCCTACAACTCGGGAGGTGTGGGCCCTGTGCTCTAGGGCAGTCTGCTGGTGGTGAAGGACCTAAGCACAGGGCCTAGGGGGTTGGGCTTGTTATCCCACCCGGCCCCCAAGAGAGCCAGACTCCCTCTCAGTAGAAGAAGTCTTGTTTTACATATAGATATGAGGTAGGTAATGTATTGATGATTTTTTTGCTATAGAATAGGTTTTGTTATATGTATTTAGTGTACTCATGATAATTGTTTTACATAAATGACTGAAATATAATAAATAAATCTCTTAGTAATTTCCATCTTTGGCTATGGGGGTAGATAGAAATGCACCAAATAGCAAAACTAAAGCATGCCTGTACCATTACTATTGTACTATTTAATAAATTTAAGACTTGGGTCATAGTTCTGGTTGATTATGCAAATTTATATAGCAAAATGATTATCATGCATTTAGAAGTTAGCCATGGCAAACTGTAGAAAAAAACTTGTTTTACATATAGATATGAGCTAGTTATTGTATTGATATTGTTTTTGTTATAGAATAGATAATAGTTACATGTATTTAGTGTACTCATTGATAATTATTTTACATAAATAAATGAAATATCTTTGTAATTTGTATTTTTGGCTTTGATGTTTCGTGTCTTCTTCCCCTGCTTTAGTTAGAACTGCATGGAAGGGAAACGTTGTTGGGTGTGTCAGTGTAGGAAGTTTTCTTTTCCAGCATTAGTTTTTCTGAACTTACTACCAACGTTTGAGTACTGCTTAAATATTTTAGTTTTTCTAAACTTACTAGCAACGTTTGAGTACTGCTTATATATCTTTTCTGACATCATTTGAACTACATATTATTCATTGTCATAAAACCATTTGTAGAAAGGTTCTCAGATTTTTATTCACTTGACACCAGTGGAAACAAAATTCCACCATTTTGCTCAAACCCACCTGTAAATACCAGCACCTTACATCTACCCAGGGGCAGCTGAAAGTATACATTCATGTCAGTGTGGTTAGTTGTTTACTTGAAGCTGTGAAAAGTAGCAAATGTGCTATTGGAATAACAGTTACATTGTTCATTGGTCCTCTACATCCAGCTTTAAGGGGTAGCAAGCTGTTTTAGGGCATTTTAAATCTCAAGTAAAGAGTTTGCCTCCAGGATGATGGCAGTTTTTTGGGAATTAAAAAATAGATATTGGTATTTAACCTTATACATAAATGATACAGTAAATCTGCAATTAAACTTACTGGCCTTGGTGAGTTAGTGCAGTGCTTGGATGTCCAATGTGGGAGTGTCATTCTTTCAATATATATTGATTCAGTTGTCTGCCATCAACTTCTTGGACCTCGTTTTGACAATTACTGCAGAAGGAATAATCACCTCCCTAGATGTGGAGTCCCTCTTCATGAATGTATATGGACCAGACTATCGAATTTATCCTGAACTGAGTTTAAAAACAACTCTCCCACACTGGACATCCCAAAGATGGCCCTCAAAACCCTCCAACAGTGGTGCTTCAATGAGGCCTCATTCTTGTGTCCCCGTGGATGGATGTACCTCCAGGCAGACAGTCACCATGGGTCCCCAATTGGGAGTGCTCTTTGCAAACTTCTACATGGGTAATGTGGAGATCGTTTGGGAAGATTTCAAGAAGTCCCCAATATATTGCCAATATGTGGACGATATCCTTAGAGTTCTAGACACTGAGGAGCTGCAGGCATTGAGGAGGAAGTTCATTGAGAAATCAGGCCTCAACTTCACGATAGAAAACAGCAATGATTAGATTATCAAAGTTATCAGATGAACACCTCAATACCAGTGTACTTCAAAGTCACCAATCCTGGACAGTATGAATGGCAGCAGTGAGTACCCCCCAGCAGTATAAGGACACCACAGTTGCTCATCTGAGGAGAGCCATATCCTACTGATTCTCGTGGACCTCTACCAGTCAGGAACTAGACTGGGTCACCTAGGTCTTAGTTGATAATGGAATTTCAAACAGGGAAATCTTTGCCTTTATTCGCAAGAGCCTAAAGAGATTGTGCGGAGGGAATCACGCAATAAGACAACCACCAAACCAGACACCCGCAAATCGGACAGTGCTGCCTAACCCCATTAGTCTTTACCGCAAGGCCTTCATATCCACTTCGTACAAGTTGGGTGAGCATATGATCAAGGGCATAATCAAAAGAAACCTGAGGCCTACCAACAACGACCAGAAAACGATTTCATTTACCTATTATCACAACAAGAAAATATCGTATTTCTTGCTTAAAAAAAACCTAGCACCAAGACCAGTGACTTTCCATAAGACTCATGTCATATACAAATGCCATTCCCCAAATTAGGATTGCATGCCCCGGTCGTTATACAGTGCCCGCCAATGAAATTGGCGTGAATGGGCCAGCGCCAATGATATTAATGCAGATCACTTTACCCCATATATTCGTACTGTGTTCACAGTTTATAATTAGACCTGTTCTGTATAATAATGTAAAAAATTAAGAACAAAATGTTATATGATTTTAAGGCATTAGCACTTTCTATTGCTACAAAACTATGACAATGAATTGGATTCATTCGAAAACGATATTGTCCTTGACTTCGGCCATTTGTTAAACATGTTTAACATTTTTAACATCCTCTCTAAAGTGCTAATGCCTTAAACTCATTTAGATTTTTAAAATTAGGTACCCAATTTTAACATTATTATACAGAAGAACAGGTCCGATCATAAACTGTGAACACAGTGTGAATACATAGATAGCGAAGCGAACAATGTATATGAACCAATAGGCTACCTTATCTCTGGAAGAGGGACGTGGCTTCTTCCACAACTTAGAGTAAAACGAGCATAATTATTGTACATGACAAAGACAGATAATAGAAGAACTGATTATTTATTATAAAGATATGAATGTTGGGAGAATTTGAGTACGTCAACAATCGAGAGCGCTTACATCAATATCAGTCTAAGAGTGAATTCTAGGAAATACGAAAACTGTGCTAGATGGTTCCTAACTTAATCAAGATGGCATAACACATTACTGTAAAACGAGTATACTTGTACCTGACACTCCTGCGTCTGGTTACTCTCTCCTGCAAAAGCCTTGCGTGCGTTGCCAGTGGTCGGCAGAGGTCATCTTACTCAGGTGAGTGGCAGGTATTGATCACCTGTGTTGTTCATAGGTACAATAATACGACTTTTTACTTACTCAGGTGTCATCATAGGTGGAAAGTCTCGTCGCATGTATTATCAATGACATTTATTGTTAAAGACAGTAAATTCAACTTTTAGTGGTAGAGTACATTATGTAAATTAAGGACAGTGGTGTGTGGAAATTATGAAGCAAAATCATGTGCACACGCCTTAACGAACTCGCAATCAGCATGAAGAACAACACTATCGTATGATCATAGAAGCACTACATGCTGCAGCCCTGTCCCAATTCTACAAGTTTTATTTTAACCTCTACTTTCATGTGCAGTTTGCACGTGTCCTTGCTGCTGAGGCATGGCCCCATGAAGCGTGTCTTGAGTGCTGCTTTTTATAGAATCCGTGTAGAGTCAAGTCATGAGAAGTGACCGTTGTATATGGTCCCCTCGAACAGGGAGACTGTGGATTCTTATTAGTCTCTCCCACACGGAAACTTCCTACATCATAAGAGTCAGGTTTACAAATGTTTGAGGAGCTCTAATTAATTTCCTTATTCTTTTCTTATGTTCCTTTCATCGGATATGGCCATAATTGGGACTTTCTTCGCCTGTCTCATGTTTTAACGTTTTATGGTTGTTAGGAGACCCGAGACAGTGCGGATGGCCTTCTTAGGCAAAAATTCTCTCGTCCAATTATTTATGCTGTCGCTACGCATCAGAGGTAAGTTCCTTTCATCAATACTGTTGAGCATTAGTATTCTACTGTGTTCTTTGGCCAGTATACAGTAGGTGTTGAAGATGTCCATGGAAGTCAGCATCACGTGTGAACGTGTTGATCAATGTTGATTCACAGGTGTTAGCATTACAACCTCCAGCTGACTACACCAGACTTTCCAAAATATTACTTTGAGAAAATACCAAAGTTGCTGTGATTGGACGCCTGTCTCGTTTCTTTCTGGCTTTCTGCTTGGCACTTGCTTATCAAAGTCTTCCGTGTATTGGAGTTTGTTTTGCCTGACAGTCATGGTCTCTTCAACAACGCCGCCTGAATCACCTTTCCATCCCAACTACGTGCCAAGACCTCTCTTCGTCACGCATACTGTCTTCTGTCTCACCCAATTCACTGCCGCTTCATCTTTCGTTAGGTAAGATATTGTAGACTTCTCATGGGCATAATTTCTGCCATTTGTGCTTGCACTCAACTCGGGAACAAGACGGCGTGCAGTCGTTCCAACATGGCAACACAAAGTGCGTCTAAATCTATGAATATACAAACGGTATATATATATA
>JAYMFT010220686.1:0-11355 GCA_038088735.1 Panulirus argus | reverse complement strand
TTCGCTCACACTCAGTCTCTTGCTGTCATGTGTAATGCACTGAAACCACAGCTCCCTTTCCACATCCAGGCCCCACAAACCTTTCTATGGTTTACCCCAGACGCTTCACATGCCCTGGTTCAGTCCATTGACAGTACGTCAACCCTGGTATACCACATCGTTTCATTGCACTCTATTCCGAGCATGCCTTACACCCTCCTGTATGTTCAGACCCCAATCGCTCAAAATAATAATGATAATATAACCCCAAAGAACTTCCCCTCCAGGGATGTCCATAGCTCCAAATCTTTCAAATGCCTTCTCTTACTTGGCATGATAGGGAGTATATTGGAGATGTGTTTCTTTGGGAATAAGCTAGCTCTTTACCCATCATCTGATAGCAAAGTCCTCCAGGACCCCAGGATTACCTAAATAATCAAGCACAGATGTTATATAATTTCTTCCACAAGTTTGAGTTTGTTTAGGGATTTCTTTTATGCATGCCTTCCTCCTCCTTCCTCACATGATTTCACAGAAATTTCAATAAGTCAGACATTTTGTAAATAAAGTATCATTTATTTAGAGGGGAAAGCTGTGCTCCTCTGGATCAAAAGAGAATTTTCAGAAATTAAAGGCTAGGTAATATGATTGTTTAATCAAGGTAGCAGAAGAAATGAAGATTGTGATTGTTTAATCAAGATAGCAGAAGAAATGAAGATTGCTAACTTGTTGTAGTGGTATTTGCTTTTATGGACTCATGCAAATTTCCATATAAAGTCTTTAAAAGAAATGTATTTTTCAGTCTGATGAAACATGGAATATACCAGATGTGTTTATTGTTTTGTACACATAAAATATGAATGTAAATTATCACAGACATGTATATTCTCTGTTTATTTGCAGTGTGTACAATGGATAGAAGATGCAAAATTAAATCAGCTTCGGCGAGATGGAATAAGGTTTGCGCGAATACAGCTGTGTGACAATGATATATACTTCCTTCCCCGGAATATTATTCATCAGTTCCGTACTGTTACATCAGTTTGCAGTGTTGGTAAGTCAAAGATTTTTCATTATACTGTGTTGTTCATAGAATTGATGGTTTAAGCTGTATTTATAAAATAATGTGGATGAGAACCAAAGTAACCTTGTCATGTGAATATACATATAAGGTAAAACTTATGATGACAGTAACCATTTGTACCTGTTTCATGGCAAGGATGTCTGGTTTTTTGTTATAGTTGATTCATGGCAAGGAAGTCTGGTTTTTTGTTATAGTTGAGAGTGGTTTTGAAAAGAAATTTTCGGTCTCTAGTAAGTTTGGAATTTAAGAAAAATTAGCAAATGCTTTGGCTTTATAGCCAAAGATAATATGCTGTATGGTAACTCAGACAACCTCCAAAACTTATGTAATTTTATACTGACATCAGTCATTAAAGATGATTTTACTTCTTGAATTCACTGAATATCTTTTGCTAGTATAATGTGAATATCTTTTGATAGTATAATGTGATTACATATTCAATTTGATGATAGCGAAAATCTAATTAATCCAGCTTTGCAGTCATACACTTGATAACTTGGACTGAGAAGTATTGTGACAATACATTAATTCAGGCAATCAGAGTATGAGTTCCCTATTACTGTAAGCTAAACCTCTTCAAGTGAGGAGTGTCAACAGTATCACACACCTGCCTTGCTCTCCGCATCTCATAAGATGGGCTTAGATGTGTATTCTTAGAGATTCATAGTACTGTAAATTCCCATTGTAACTCTGACTGATGGAAGGTTGGTTTATTGAAAACCAAATTCCATTGAATCCTAAATTTTCCAAGGAACATAAGTAGATTAGATATCTTCAATTGTAATGGAAACTTTTCTTCTTTCTATGAGTTGATGGAGTTCAGAAAGTAGCAAAGACTACTCAGAATCATGGAAAAAAAAATGCTCCAGGGTCTGGAGTCACTTGAATCATGTCCTAGTCAGATGTAGGGATTGAATGAACCCCCTCCATGGTCATGATAGTCAATAATTTTCAGCATTCCAGCACTGCTGAGATGTTTCCTAGATCTCTCAACAAATACAGTATTGATAGCATACTTATTGTTACCTTACAAAAAGACAGGCCCTTGTACCTTCAAAGATAATGGAGTTGCATGAAAACATGGGCTTTTAGTTTGTTTATATGTTGACAAAGTGGGTGCTTTTCACAGACTGGCCATATATGGGTCAAGACCATTTAGCACTCTGTTTATGTTTTTTTGTAGATCAATGCTTTCCAAGACTTCCTCCCCTTTCCATCTTATTGTTGTTGGGGCTGTAATGGCCTCCTCTGTGAAAACACTTTTGAACTTGCCACATATCTGTATGTGTGTGTATATGTTTGTGTGCATAATTTACTATTTATGCAATATGGGGAGAGAGTTCAACACTCAAGCTGCCCCTTCTGAATTTTTGTTACCCATGATAAGCTTTTGCCATTAGGCATTAGTAGTGTGTAGATCTCATTGTAGAAAGTTAGATGTTAGAATGAAGTCGTGTAAGTTACATGTTTTCAGGTGTTACGCATGAACTAGAGAGTTTTCTGAGATTGAATGCCAGCACCCCACATGCATATGAAGTAGAAAGTAAAAACAGCAACTTAAGGTAATTGGAATTAGAAGAATATAGGTAAAAATGATGTGAAAAAGAAATTAGAAAGGCACCTGTATAATGTTTTGTAGATGAGGGTTTAAGGTACAAGAAGAGGAGATCGACAGCAAAAGAGGTAGATAGATGCAGTAAGAGAAAGGGTTAAGCTAGAAACAGTGCAGATTATGGTTTTATAGAACGTATGGTAGATGGCAGGTTTTCTGAAAATATAATAGTAAGCGAGTTTAAAAGGACAAGGTAGATTATGTAAAAGATAAATGCAGTGAAAGAATTAGTTAAGGCTAGAAAGGTGCTTGAGCAAATATTTGTAACTGGGTTCTGTAGAAACGTATTTTCATGGGGGGAAGCTATGAATGAAATACGGTTTAATGTAAAATACCAACTTGAAAGTGAACAGTAAGAAACACGTTTATTATCTTGGAAGTTCATGCTTCACTTTAGCTAACTGAACAGGGGTTGAGAATGTGCATGTTAAATTGTTTTGACAGGCTGTATGCACCTGAGCCATCTTATGGTAACAGAATTAAAGATCAGGGACTTGCTACCCTGCTGTATTTATTTGTGTTAAAGAGGCAGTGTTTTGACACTAATTTTTCTTCACTATTTGCAGCTTGGCATGTTCAGCTAAAACAGTATTACTTTCCAAAGAACTCAGAGAAGGAAAAGGAGAAGGAAAAGTCTAAAGAAGAAGGTTCACCTGTTCTCTCTCCAGTTAAGGTAGAACTCACAGAGAAGAAGGAAAAGTCATCATCATCATCCATTTCTTCAACTCCCTCAAAGCACCACAAAAGCCACAAACATGACAGAAAAGACAAGCATGATAAGGAGAGGCATGAAAAGCACAAACACAGACATAAGACTAAAGAAAGAGATAAAGATAAACACAAAGATAAGGATTACCATCGAGGGGATCGCAGAAGTGAACACAAAAGCAAAAAGAGAGAAAAATCAGAGAAGGATGAAGCAGAAAAAGTGAAGAAAAGATTAAGATTGGATTCAAGTTCATCAACAGATGAACAAACAGTGGAAGGTAAGAATGAGAAACTTAGTGTTGAGGATGCAGGGGAACCAGAGGCCAAGAAAGCAAAAGTGGAAGAGAATGGACCTAAAGAGGAATCTAAGATTGAACTAAAGGATGAATCGAAAATTGAAGCTGATGCTGAACCCACGTCTTTACCCGAGACCAATATAATCCCTCAGGAAAATCAAGTTGAAACAGAAGACAGAGCCTCAGAAGTTATGCAAGAGTGCCCTGAGAACAATAAGATAAACTTGGAGGCCAGTCAGTCAAAAAAGGAGAATGGAAACCTTGAAAAATCAAGCGGAGTTCCAAAGTTGAAAACTGCTGGAGTGGTAAACAGACCCAAGACTCCAAACAAAGCTGCAAGTGAACAGCCAGCTTGTGACGTTCTTGAGTCCATAATGGCTAGAATGTCACAGTCAGGTATGCACAAATAATACAAAGTGAATAATTAGTTAAAGATACCATAAACTATGTAGAAAACACTTGTGAACTCAACCTGGTAGATGAAAATGTAAGAAATATTATTACACTGAGTTCCACAATAAATTATATGCATTTAATGCCTTAGATACAAACAACAGTTATTTTGTGTGACATCATGCTACTATTGTTGGTATCATGATATGGGAAGAAACACCTCATTCTTATAAAGGCTCCAGCTACTTCTAAACACACTTAAGTGATGTTTGGTTAAAATTCCTGTGTCCTTTATAGATAAAGATGTAAATTGCTGTAGATATGCTGACTTATTTATTCATAGATTTTATTATAATAGTGAGTAGAGTTCTGTGAAATTTAAATACCAGAAAGCCTTGTGACTGATTATCTCGTGCCAGTTCTCTTTTAATGAAAGTATGCTTGTGAGATCAGAAAGCATTGAATAGGTAGTGCAAAGGAAGTGGCAGAATATTGTAGAGATTAAACCAGTTTTGCCATTTCTTGCAAACATGACCTTAGACTATGACTTTTTAGATAATCTATGGGCACAAAGGATTCTTTGCCTAAATACTTCAATGTTTTGAGAATGTTACCATCTAACAAGGAAACAAACTGGGGATGTGTATAATGGTTTATAGTGTTATGATGAGATAGGCCTCTGCTTGAGAGAGGAAGTGCAATATAGAGTTGTTCCTGAATACGATTATGATAATGGTGTTTCACTTTTATTTCAGTTTTTAATATCTTCTTTATCCAGTTGTTTGCCAGCCATTTAAGATATATCCTGGCAAATAACCTCTATCAGCCATACTTGCAGCAGCAGATTTGTGTAGAATACTGATGGGGTTCTCAACCAGTGAAGCACTTTTTTTTAACAATTCATGACTGTCATATAATCAAAATCCTTATTATTAATTAGTGAAAATTTTGGTTTTGTGGGTCACTTTTACATCTCATCACAGAGAAGCAGCAGATTACATGTAGGGGTTGAGGACCAGTACTTTAGAGCACTTGAGGGATTTTAATCACAATCAAAATTAAAAGTTCATGGCTCACATCATCTTGTAATTTGAGTTGTTACTTGAAAATTTAATAATTTTTGTGTAAATAATGTAACATTGGTTAATCTTGTCAACTTAACCAGCATAGAATCTCTGGAAACTTTCATTTGCACAGAACTTACAGTTATGGCATCAGTGTAATGTTTACAAATATTGTGAAATGGACCATTAATATTTATTATACTGATGTCACAGTCCCTTGATATCTCTCATAAGTATTGTTTGTAGAGGTAAAGCCAGTTAAAAGTATATATCAGTATGATATTTTCTACTCGCTTGTCGTTAATACAATTTTGGCTGAGCACCACACAAGTTCTGCATTAAAAATTGTGTTTAAAATATTGATTTATTACTGTTATGGTTGCATTGCAATAACCATATAGTAGTACTTAAGCTATTGTAGTATTGATGATTTCTTGATTCTGAATTGTTATTTACCATTCTCACTCAAGGATATGAACGTAAAGGCTGTGAGTGCCTCGGCGAGAATGAATGCAAAGATTAACACTGCAATTCACTGTTAGCGTATCTGGCACTGTTATTGCTTTCAACCCCAGTGACTATAGCATACATTAGTTTAGGCTGTTGTATCAGTTTCCAGTGATGTATGTGAGTTAGGTTAGTGTAAAG
The DNA here is from genome assembly GCA_038088735.1 of Panulirus argus. Lineage (NCBI taxonomy): Eukaryota > Metazoa > Arthropoda > Malacostraca > Decapoda > Palinuridae > Panulirus > Panulirus argus. The sequence continues at coordinate 5,571 of JAYMFT010220686.1, read as the reverse complement.
TTCTCCTGACAGTACAAAATTATCTGGGGATCACTGAGCAATGTTGCTGACAAGGTTCCTGTGGCAGTTGTGGTATTTCACCTGTTTCAGCCAGCTTTTGTGTCACTTGTCAGCTAATTTTTTAAGTGAAATATTTGGGGAAATGTGTTTCATTATTTTTAGCAGATATCTGAAACTGGAGGTGTTTGATGTGCGCCCCTATAGGCATAGTATAATACTTGCATTACAGAAACAGTTAACAGACTAATCTGTTGCTTTTGTTTGTGAAGTACTCCTAAGTGGTCAGAGGAAGGAATTAGTTTTTTTTAATGGGAATACTGGCAAAAGGGAGACTGATCATGAGATGGCCAAGGAGTTTGCTTGGAACAAATTACTGTAATTAAAAATTACTGTTCTTGTTACTCTACAACAGTCTTATGATAAATGTGAATTATATGATCATATTGTTTCCGATGGACAGTTTACCTTTTGCAATTCAACCAAAGATCTTGTGTAGAATAATAATTGGATTAAGTTTTGTCACCTGATCAGTGTCTTCAATTTGGCAGCTTTAAGAGGTGTGTGTGGATGGTTTGATTTTTAGTTTTGTTTCAGGAATTTAGGTTCATAATGAAACCTGGCTCATGAAATCTAAGAGCTGTATTTTGATAGAAATGCAAGGTGACATGGCTAGAAATCGCAAATGTTGAAAATGTTTGTGTTGTGCACCTGATATTTTCAAATGTGTCCATATGTATAATATTTCAGCTTTTTTACTAAGTTGTTTAACATTAGTGGTATGCTAATGTTCTTGATTTTTATATTTAGGAAGATAGAATTCTCAGAACATTTCTAACTAGTTTAAAGAAGCTATGGGTTTTTGGATTCAGCTGTTGATTAAATAACCTAAATACAGTGGCAGTTTTTAAGGATATTTGAATGAGCTGTGATTTTACATGTGTACAAGGAAGTTGACATGTTAGTTTTCTTACTAATCATCACTATAAGGAAACTTCTTGAAATATTGATATCCCTTCATCCATGTCATATCAACAGGGAAATATGCTTGAATACCTTTATCTTTACCAGGTTGTCATCAGTTTGGGTAACTAAGTACTGTGTACTTAAAATTAGCATGAAACTTTCTTCTTTGAAATGTATCTTTAGAAATTTATTTCGGAGCTGCAAAGGAAAATTGTGTGTGCTTATCCAAACAGGAAGCTATGCTTATATCAAAGAACTGAGCAATGAAACACTTACAATAACGACTGCACCCTTAAACCTGTAGTGCTAGGAAGGTCCTGTTTCTCTTATCTATTTTGCAAGGAATGTACCCATCAGGAACTTTGATGAGGAAGTAATTAATGATTTTTAATAATCATCCTGGCTCTAGTGTACTACAGCAAAACTCTTAGTGTGAGCAGAGATGTCCTTTTATATATTTTTAATATATTAACCTTTACTGCTTTGTAGCAGTATTGCTCTTAAGAATTTATCACTCTGGACCTTAGAGATGTCTCACACAAATAACATTGTTTTCTTTAGCTTTTCTTGAAGTTAAATCTTTTATTAGTGCTCATAAACATCGCTAATCATCCTTTGCAGAATTCTTCAAGTCATCAGTCTTCTACACACATGACTTGGACTTTTCCTATCTTCATAAGTGTTTTCAGAATGCACAGTATTATAATACCATCTTTCATGGTTGTTATCCTGCTGATGTTCTCTAACATATTGTGTAATATAAATCAGATATATTATTACTGTATGCTTATTTTATATATTTGCCATGTAGAAAGAATACTTTTGGTATATATAGATTTTTTTTTTTTTCTGGTCAGTTGAATAGCAAAAGCCATGTAATGTCAGGGAAAGAGTTAATTTTGGGATGTGTTTGTAAATTTTTGGCATATTATTTATTATGACTTATAAATACCGGTAGATGAAGCTGCTGTGGACTTTCTGTGGCTGAAAGAATAGAATTCTTGCTGAATCTAGAGGTAAATAGATAGTTTACTGCTCAGTTTTTGTCTGGTCTGTAAGGGAAAGTGTTTCTCAGAATCAGCAAATGGTGCTTATTTCCATAAAGCTGACAGTGATGTAGCTGTGTGGCCTGTGTCCAAACTCAGTGCATTGTGGCACCTTTGACTGGTCGGTCTTAATCACTGGTACTTATCAGGAACAGCTGAATTTTCTTGGGGAGTCTTGATATTGTTCATGATCGGAGCTGTTTGTGCGTGGAACAATGATGCCCCTTAAACTATAAAACTCACTTCAGTTCATAGAGCTGAGCTTGTGAGTTCATCTCATTGGTAGTGAATTTTTTACTGTCATATTTCATGCCACAAAAGTTTGCATTTAGTATTTCCATGAAATGTTAGATGTACATGATTATGTACCAGTTCTACAAAGTTCAGGTGTATATGGTTATGTGATGCTCCCTCTTCCCCCTACTGAACTGAGTTTCAGGGTCTTGAGTCTTTCCCAGTAACTCAGGTGGTTGTATCCTGTGAACTGTCTGATGAATGATAAAATAAAAGGCAGTCTAAAATTACCCAGAAAGTAGATTAATTCATGAAATATTATTTTTTAGAAAAATGGATGGGAAGCAAAACCTAGTTATAAGTCTCCTCACAGTATAGTTATGAAATACAGAAAGCTGTTATGATTAGGAATATTCTTTATACCTTCTGGATATCTGTATTGAATTGAAGCTACAGTATTTGAATTTGAAAAGATATTATGCCTTGGAAGTACAACACATCAATAAACTTTAGCAACCTAACTTACCAATCAAAAGCCATCAGAAATAATAAAAAAAAATAGTAAAAATTAAGTCTCGGCATTCCACCTTTGTCATTACATCCTCAGTGTTTACCAGTGTTCATGGCACAGTGAGGTTAGAAATTTTACACATCATGCTCTATTTGATTTTTCTCTATTGTTATTTCTTATTTATTTGGATGAATGTATTGTGTCTCCTTTGTATATTTTTGTATATTTCTTTTGTGAATATTAAGTATGATCTCACCTGAAATTCATGTCCTGTTTTCTGGCATTTACCATGTGCAAATACTGTTATATTAGGATTATCCTCATTTTCTCTTCAGAGCTTCCTTAAGGGGCTGCAGAGATGGCTGCTTGCATAAAACTTTGGTAATTTATTCTCCTCTTAGTCTCCTTATTTCTGCTGTAGTGTATTATAGTACTGTATAGTTTTAAAGATGACAATTATTGCAGCATAGATGCCTTTACTGACAAGTGACTTAGATATGTATTATAGAAGTTTTTACAAATTTTATAGAGTGGGCATCATTCTTATCTTTCTATTTTCTGTTTTATATTATGGTTTGATCTAGGTTTTGGTCATTTCTGCAGCTTCCTAAGAGCAGTAGCTTCTGGCTTCACTCATTGTGTGTATCTTCTCTATTTTTACACCTCTCGCATTTTGCCATTGTTAAGTTTTAAGATGTTTGAACTATTCGTGATGTGTAAATCACAAAGTGTACATAAATAAAATATTAGTATGATGTTTTGTGTTAGTGCACCATTAAAACTTATATGATGGCAGCCGTAAGTAATAATTGGTCGTACTGCAGTAGAAATATGGAAAACAGGTGAAGCTAGCTGTACCCATTTTTAAAGTTTCCATTATCACTATTATTTTTTTTTATTTTAATCTGCTTGCTGTTTCCCTCCCACTTTAGCAAAGAAGATAGAATAGATTGGTATTTCATGGTAAAATTCTTTCTTGGCTCTTTCTTGGGAAAGTATTGATGCAGGTTAAGTCAGTTGTACTCATTCTTAAGGTTACCATTATCATTATTATTACCTTATTTTTTCCTATAGTGAAAGAATACTGGAGGAAGAGAAATGATGGAGAAATGAGTGGTATAGTGTATGAGGGAAGCATGCAAGGACAAGGATACATAGAGACTTTTGCTGTGGCCACCCCCTTGATGGGAGTTCCTGGAGGGAATGGACGTCAGAGATATAGATCAATAGATATTTTTGCCTGTTTTCTGTGTCCAAGGGAGGCATGTTAAGACAGGGATAAGTGGGGATTCTCTTTGCCGTGGCCACTGCCATGAAGGGAGTTCCTAGGTGGAACAGATGTCAGATTGATTGATTGTTGTTTCCCCACCTTAGTGATGTTGCATAGGTAATAGATGACAGAGCCTTCATGGTAAAATTCTTTCATTGCTCCACATTTTGGAAGATAATGGTACAGGAGGGATAGATTTCTTAACTGCTGCTGCACCCTTCTGAGTCACCATTTATGATGTGTTGGAGATAATGGATATCATCCTTTCAACCTTGTAGCCTGGGCCATCTAATATTATTATATTCACAGTTTATGGATAGGGTAGTGAGGGAGATGAATATGAGGATCTCTGAGAGGGGCTGATTTACTGTTTGTTCGGGATGGGGCAGCCTAGGAAGTGTGAAAGTTACTATTTGCTGATGATACTACTCTGGTGGCAGCTTCAAGTGATAAACTGCAAAAGCTGATATCAGAGTTTGTGAAAGGATAAGGTTAAGAACTGTGAACGAAAAAAAGTTAAGTAGGGAGGAATGACAGGTTGTGTTGATTGGAGTGGGAGTTTGAATGAACAGAACTTTAAGGAAGTGAAGTGTTTTAGTTATTTGGGAGTGGATATCCAGTGGCTGGTACTGTGGGAGCTGCAGTAAGCCAAAGGGTGGATGAGAGGACAAAGGTCCTTGATGTATTTAGAAATGTGTGAAAGACAGGTCACTGTCTATGAGGGTAAGGATGGGCATGTTTTATGGTACAGTTGCTCTCTGTATGTTGTATGGATGAATGGCCTGAGCCTTTGATAAAGAAAAGTACAGAAGAGGGTGTATGTGTTGGGAAATGAAATGTTTTATGGCAGCATGTGGTTAAGGAGGGTTGATTGAGTAAGAGAGGGGTGTTAGTAAGATGAGTATGGTTGAGAATTGAAGACAGTGCTGAAATGGTTTGGACGAGGGTAGGGTCACACTAAGGATTTATGCATGCCTGAAGTGGAGGAAAAAAGGTGAAAGGGGGAACCAAGATGGAGGGAGAAGGATGGAGTAAAAGATGCTTTAAGTGATCAGATCCTAAACATGCATGAGGGTGTGAGGGATGCATGAGATAGAGCAAATTGGAATGATGTGGTGTACTATGGGCAATGTGCTGTAAGTAGACTGAATGATGGCATATGATGTGGTCAGGGAAATCTATGGAAAGGGCTGTAGATTGAGGGGTTGCGGTATTAGTGCATTATACATGACAGCAAGTGTGGATGTAAAAAAATGTCTATTGTTTGGTCCTGGTACTATCTTGTTATACAGGAAATGGCAAATAAGTGGTGTAGTGGTTAGCATTCCTGACCGTGATGCATTCACGGGCCGCCCAGGGTCGAGCGCATAGGTTCGAATCCTGGTTGCGGCATTTGGTCCACAGTTAACCCAGCTGTTCATCCACCCCTAGGGGTTGGTCGATAAAATGAGTACCTGGCTCAGGCTACGGTATATATAAATATATATATATATATATATATATATATATAGCGTTAATGGGATGGCCTTGATTAGGGCCTTAGCAGA
>JAYMFT010220675.1:0-11355 GCA_038088735.1 Panulirus argus | reverse complement strand
CTGTCAAGTAAGGAAACAGAGCTAGAACCACCCCAAATGTGAGAGCAGTACTCCATACAAGGACGAATCAATCCCTTAAATAAACGGAGCAACTGTTCAGAAGAGAAGAAGTTATGACATCTAAACAGGACATCCAGTTTCTTAGCAGCAGACTTTGATATTCCCATAATGTGGGGTTTTCAAGAGAGAGTGGATGTTACAGTAATACCAAGTATGTTCACTGAGTCAAGAGGTGGGATTACAGAACCGTCAAAGGAGAGACAAGAGTTGTGAGGAGTTTTTGATGTATATATTTCTTTGAGTAATGTGGTTTTGGAGGGGTTTACTTTTGGAGGGAGCATGTTGAGAAGCAGTTTTATTCTGGGGTACTGGGCATCCCTGCTCTTTTTCAGTTAATGGGGTTGGGGACCCCATTTCTGCAAAATTAATTCCCACAACATGTGCATGTCTGAATGCACATGATCAACCCAATAGAAATGCAGTTGATACACACACACACACACACACATATACATATATATATCTTTTCTTTTCATACTTGATTGCCGTTTCTAGCGTTTGTAAGGCAGCGCCAGGAAGAGATGAAGAAAGGTCTGCATTCGCTCACATCCATTCTCTAACTGTCATGTGTAATGTACTGAAACCACAGCTCCATATCCAGAACCAAGCCCCACACACCTTTCCATGGTTTTCCCTGGCCACTTCACATGACCTGATTCAGTCCATTGAAAGAGTGTTGACCTCTGTTTACCTAATCATTCCAAAAGCACTCTAACCCATGCATGCCCATCTTTTCTTTCTTTCGTATATGCTCACCTTTTCCCACGTTAGCAAGGTACTACCTGGAAGAGATGAAGAAATGGCCTCGTTTGCTCACATCCACTCTCTAGCTATCATGTATAATGCATGTAAAGGGCTCCAATCCCAGACAAAAGTCTTCATCAAGGCCAGAAATGGTAAAAAAAAGGGCTTTAAAAAGGCATAACAAATAGAAAATTGTTAAAAACAGTACAAGTTTTTAAGAATGAGGAAAAATGTTTCTTTAAAGGTTGGAAGGCCATAGATGCTGTGAAAAATTTGTGATGACTCTTTCAGTTAAGGAGGCTTATGAGAAGATAGTTACACAAACAAAAGATAATTACATATACCTGTCTAGGTTCTGAATTGGTGTACTGCAAAATGAAGCGCGTATTCACACAGTGTGTCCATGTGTTGCCTAAAGCTGGGGTTACATGGTGAGAAAACTTCCTCTCTCTTGACACTATTGAAGAACAGGATAGAATGCTTGTGAAAATCAAATGGATTGTGATCATAATAGTTTGGGGTTGGTTAGTAATTTTCTATAAATTCAATTACCATAGTCATTTCTAGATATTCTATAGAAAATGATGATCAGTTTAACATTATAACAGTGAGTGATAACTCTAAGGAATACTATCAAGAAACTGCACTTTTTGGATATCAGTGGAACTGGACTGCCTGGTTAGTTCATGAATTAAATACTACTGATAACTACAACAGGATTCCAAACTCTACACGAAAGATAGTACCTTAACACAAGCAATCAAGACTACCTGACTGTATTTCGTAATCTTCTACATCAACACTGTGCATTTCTTCTGTAACCGCAGGTTCTTTTTGTACCATTCTTGTTGTCACCTGGTTTGTAACCACTACCTGCAAAGTTAAGAGGATAGAAATGTAGGCTTCTGAACAATGGAAAGCCATTTCTCTGCCAGAAGCAGAGCCCTGTGAGCCTATGATCTCAAAGGGGTTAAAATACCACCTTATCTTCTATGATTTCACTGTCTTTGGCTAGCATAATATAATATGGCTGAGTAATACTCATTCGCAGAGCCTCTGTAACCATACACCTACCTGTTTATGCCTTTGATGTCATAGGCACAGATGGTGCCACTCAGCAATCAACCTAAGGCTGTCTAAAAACAAGAGTTTAAGCCAGGCTAAGACCTGCTGAATCTTAACAACATCTGTCTGTGGCACCTTCCACAAGGCATTTCCATCAACCTTATGATGAGCTTTCTACAGATTACTAAACGTCACATAAAATTCAATTTTTTCTCTAAGTATTTCTAGCAAATACTTCTGAAAGCAAACATTTGGTGCTCACATCCTCTAGCTCCCCTCAAGCTACATTGTTTCTCCCCAGTAAGATGCTCTTGGTATGCCACAGTCCTGTCAATCACAGTTATCTTAGAACATCCTTGTCTTTATACAAAAGCACTATACATGCATTCTGCCAGTCCTGAGACACCTTACCTTGGGCCATACAAAAGCTGTAAAACCCTGTCTAATTAACAATATTGTCACTCTCTTTCTTGAAGAACTTATTGCATACCACAATCTTCTGCTGCTTAGACACACTTACTTGCAAGAGGCTTTCATTACATCAGCTCTTTTTAATATAACATTTGCCATGGCTTCCTCACTGCATCAAATGTTGTCACAAACACTCCATGACTTTCTCACTGTACCACACATTGTTATAAACACTCAATGACTCTTTCCCTATCATCTACCATATTCAGCAGTACCTCAAAATATTCACTCTATCTCTTCTTCATATCCTTGCCTGTTCCCTGATTCTACAACCTTGTTCATAGCAAGAAACATTACTACTGCTATGCCTACCCATAAGAAATTCAAAGTTAGCTTACACATATATTAAGTTGTTGCGCTATAGACTTCAACCTTGCAGCCCAAGAAGCTAGCTGGTTGGTCCTAGTTATGTTGGAATGTGATGATCCTGCCATGATTTCTTTACGTGCCAGGGAGGCTATAGAGTCTACTATCACCACACTAACATCTTTCTCTACAGCAACAACTTCGAGAGATTCGAATCTGAAAAGTTTGAAAGCTTTCTTTACAATAAACATGGGATAGTGAAGCCTTCTCTTAGAATGGTAAATCTTCTTCACAGGAAAATGTTTTCTACTCACATCTAATGTTATCTTAATTTCTGCTCTATCACTGACAAAAAGTTAAGAAATGTTTTACAATTTGATTTTCACTATTTCCCACAGGTGTCAAATTTTAAGAAACTTAAATACTCTCCAACTGCTATTCTGCTCCTTAAACTGGCATAATGAAATGTTACATACAAAAGGTAAATAATTCAGGGGACCCATCATATTCTCCTCCTTCGCCTTACTTGAACATTTCCACTCCCTCTCCTTTTTTATGCAAAATAGGCCTGGATACCTGAGGACCCAACAAATATTGATAAGAAGCAAGGCAGTCCAGTTAGCTAGTGGTGCTGTTGATGCTGTGTGTGTGTATACATATTTTTCATGAATGCTTTACTGAAATTGTCTGGAAAAATACAGTACTTAAATACTTACATTTCAGAAAGGGAGCCGATAGTCACTGGCTGATAGACATAGATCTTTGAAAGATACTCTGAAATTTTTGATGTTTCTTCAGGGTACTTATTGCTGATGATCTCTACAATTCTGAAAACATAGAGATTAGTTATGAAATATACAATGAAAAATATATAAAATGTGCATCATCCTTCATGCTCTTTCCAAATATTGCTGGGAAGCATCTTCACTCAAGGGTAGGGTTAGCTTATCCTATAACTTCGTACTGCAAGAGTAACATATCTAACTGCCTTTCCTGCTTTTAGCAAAGTTTAATTAGAAATGAATGAACAATGGCCCCAATTGTCTTTCAAACACAATCAGACTCCAGCTGTCATGTATGATATGGAAAAACCTAAGACTACCATCCACAGCCAATCCCAACAGACAGACTATTCAATGGCTTCTTAACTATCCCCATGTACCCCATCCTTTCAATTCTTTCCGTATGATGTGCAACTCTAGCACTCATGAAAGTTCAGGTCTTCATAATCCAAAGACTCCTTTACTTCATCCTTTCCTATCCTTAGTCTCCCCCAGCTCCCTCCACTTCCGACATATTGTTTCGTGCTAGTTGCATCAATACAGAGAGAATATGTTCTATCAATATGGTCTAAGTTAGGGGAGTGGGGATCTGTGAGTATAGCTTGCTGAATCTGAGATAATAGTGAGCTATTTATTTCTGCTTGGGGTTGATGGTTTGGTATGAAGTGGTCTGAGAGGGAAGGGTCATGCACTTTTGCAAAGAATATGTGTCAAGCATGTTCAACTGGAATTTTGCTGGAAGTCCTTCTGTTTTACTGAGTAGGTGTTTGATGCCAGTGTTTGCTAAGCAACCATTGACTGTGCTATGTGCTCTTGTTTGATGTTTTTTTTTTTTTTTTTGAAAGAGTGGATGACAAAGTTGGTGGTGTAGTTTAAGGTGAAGTGAATGAACTGTTTTAAAAGGAAATGAAATTGGTGCTAGTTAGTATTCTGAGGGTGTTTAATTTGTTGATGGCCTTTGTATGGATGTTTATTCATTTCTTTTTAATAGTGATGATGCTATACCTTGCTGTGAGGAAACTTCTTGCATATCAGTTGTCCAAGAGCATTTCAGTCCACTCCTGTACTTATTGGAAGCTTGTAGATTACCTGGCTCATTCAGATTCAGAGAACTCTACAACCTTTCATACTTTTCTATACTATGTGCACAAAATGGAAAGAAAAAAATAAATTCTCACCTTTCAGGTCGAAAAGCTGTTTCTGTGTCAATGTATACAGCTGAAGTACTACGTGTACCATCTCCCTTTGCCATGACAGCAAGGATGGCTATATAAAGGCACCACTGGGTTTTGCCTACTCCTGATGGACCTGTAATAAGATAAGCTCACCTACATGTTTTGTATTAACCTGTTATTTAAGCTGCATCTGTAACTGTTTAACTCTGTTCCTGAAAAGGCATCTACTATAAAAACAAAAAGTCTTATGATTATCCAAAACGTCAACATTATTTGTCATATAACTAACTATAGTTTCATCTGTTCAGAGAATCTCAACTAATCATGCCAGTACCTAATATACATGACATCATTCTCCATAAAACAAAGATCATTATTCTAAAACTACTTCTATCTACCTGTGAACAGTCTTGTACTCAAGTAGATACTCGCATTCCAAAGGAGTCCATTATTTCCCTGCTACTGAAAGCAGCACAGCCTTGAAGCTGCAGGGAACCCTTCTGAAACCTCACATCTAGTTAAAGGTAAAACCTAGTGACATAAGCGTATCTAGATCTATAATACAACAGGGGTGAAAAAAAGTCAAATAATTTTCTTAATTTTTAAGCCACCCACCAGCAAATTCAGTGAGAGTTCCTGCATGGAGACCGCCATGCAGCATGGTGTCCAGAACGTGTTTTCCAAGCCTAATGCTATTTCTCTCCTCCTCCTGACTCAAATCTAAGGCCTTGAAAAAAATACTTGTTAAAAAAACATCCTCCTCTGCTTTAATCTAAGGCTTAGAAAAAATACTTCACTAATCAAAACTTCATACAAGCCAACATATTCTACAGTGGAAAAGGACTTACTGGATGATATTTACAAGATCAAAATTGCTGTTTTAAAGACACAAAGAAACTTACACCTTGGAGAACATCATCTAACTCACAGTCATGTGTTTGGGAACACAGAGGGTAAATAAATGATCCATGAAGCTTCTACATTCATCAGCACTCATATGAAAAAGTGTCATCACTTGCAGAGGAGACAGAGAAAGCACATCCTGTAAGACAGACATACAGTAGTTGGCAGTCGTTTCAACTCTAACTTTGCAAGAAAAACGTAACTAATATTACCATGAATACATTTGAGTTTTTTTTCAAGATTTTCAACCTGTCATGACCAATCATGAAAACAAATCTAGACCAATCATGAAAACAAATCTATTTCCATATATACCAATAATTCAAAAGCAGTTTGTTTATTGAAACCAATGTAAAGAGGCTTTCATATATCCCCTTCCAACAAGTTTTCGTTCATGATTAACCAATGGACCCTTAGATTTTAGCATAAACCCTACATTTTTTGTCAAAGCTGTACTTATCTTTAACAGTGTCAGATCAGGAAAAAGAGGTTCTTGATAAACACAATTTTGAATAATGATGTTTCAGTTATGTTATCAAAAGTCATAACTAGTTCTTGATTAACACTGCCATTGTACTGAAGGCATGTCATTTTCATCAGAAATGTGATGTTCTATTTACTATGGTTGAGAGAAGAGATTAGCGCCTCTGAAACTATTCTGTTAGAATATAAAAGGGAACAATAGGCTCAGAAGTGAAATTTGGCAATTAAATGTTCTGAAGCTGGAGAAAGTACAGCTAACAAAACTAGGATGCACTTGCTTACAGTATTAATGGTAGGGACCATCATTAAAAATTTTGTAAAGATCAAAAACCTTTCAAAATCTGTAGCTCCTTCATCTCCTATTAAACTGATTAGAAATAAGAGTGGATTAATGATTACCTTGGAAGGGTTATTGAGTACAGTACTTGGCTGCAGGATCAACAATAACAACAGGTGCCTGGGAGTATGCATTATGGAAAAAACAAAGTTTGAGGATTTGAAGAATGATTTTGGAGAAAGCTAAACACTGGAGCCTTTTATTTACATCTGTTTACTGTTGCATTGTGCTATTATCTTTCTAATTACAAATCGCTTACGATCTGTTGTCTAAGGTCTCAATTCGAGGTTATAACACTACATCTATGAGTAAACCCATTCTGATTATAAAGTTGTGATTTCCAGGAACATTAGGCAAGGAACTCCTGCAAAAAGAAGGAAGCTCAACTGTCTTGAGAAAAGCTTTTATTGACAGAGGGACTGAATTTGTATGGTTAGCTGTTACTCTGTCCTTTAAAAACTGCTTGTAAGAAAATGATTGATCTTCACTCCAATTTTGTAGTAATTCACTTTTTATGTGCCATTGCTTCATGGTCACATTTGTTAATGGCTTTTGTTAAGTCTGTGTAAATACCATCAACATTCATTTTTCCTGTATCTTGTATCTTATTGTAAAAGTGAGTTGTGTGAGACAGGATCATCCAGGTGCTAAACCCAAGGTGTTCCAATTTGTGTATGCTGTTTGATTATATGTACTCCATAACCTTTTTCTTGATAATCTACTAATATCCTTCATGATATGCAAAGTTTATTGCAACTGAGATGCAATTTCATGCAAAGGAGCTGCCAGAAGTTTTCAGTCCAGGAGGATACTGTACCAATAAAAGAATTCTTCCTCCTAAGAATGATGTCTTTGCTAGTGTTTTTTACACTTTTATTTCATATGAGAAGTCTAAAAGTCTGGCCATGGTGTTGGATGCAGACATGCTGTATACGGTTTTTCAAAGCTGGATGGAGGAAAACTGATTTCTAACAGGTTTGTTGCTTATGAGTACTATTTATTATTCTTTCTATTTGGCTATCAATCCTGCGGATGTTTTCTAAATTGTCAAGCACAGATTTATAGTAAAAAAAAGAAGAAGACATCCAAGGATTATCGTTTCTCTGTAGGCATGCCAATTCTGGGTGTAGTTTTGGATTTTCTGAAACAGGAAGGACATATTTTGGGTTATTTACTATCTTCTTGCATAGCTGTTTCTTCCATAAACATTTGCTAATTAAATGTTTACAGTTTTGTTCAATTATTTCCATTTAACTCACCAACCTATATTTAGGTGTAACATGGGGGAAGCTAAGGAGGAAAAACATAACCATAGTATAGTACCCTTGGCCCAAGGAAGCTTAATGATCTCAGTCCATTTTGTTTTTTATTGTTGCTTCTAGTAAGCGTATAGTGCACAGATGAATGTTTTTGAGTTTGTATTAACTATGTGCTGATTTGGAAACACATTATTATCCTGACTGACAATTCTTCTTCATATCTATCCAGTCTGTATAGCTGTTATAGCTTAAATCTGCTGAACAGCCTCCTGAATATGTATCCAAATACACTGGGCTTTCTATCACTCACAATTTTGTTGCATCATATAGTAACAGCTTTAAGTTTACCGCTATATCAGTAGTAAAAAAGTGTGCAAAAAGAAATAATGATGACAATTGTCACAATGCCTCAAGTCACTGCCAGCAATCAAAGTGGATGGACAGGGATGCATGGAGAAGATTCTGCAGGGGACAACAGTCTAGATTTACGAGGCATTGCATTCAATAAAGATAGTACCAATACCAATAAACAAAGATATGCAGATTTGCATTTATTGGAAACATAGATAACATAGACATGATCAAGTGTATTGGGTTACCATCAATTTATGCCTACATTATCAATAATTTCCTTTTTATCTAATTGTTCTACTGCCTTAATATGGAAGTGTCAACAGCCTCATTTGAATGCATCTGTTTTCTAATCATTATATACAATGTACTGAAAACTAGTGCCTACCATCTACAGCCCAAACCCAAAAACTATTCCATGTTTACTTTAAACACTTCATATATCCAGGTTCTGCCCAATGACAGCACGTATTCCCTACTCACCTAACTCATTCTACTACATACATACCTTTTCACCCTCCTGAATGTTCAGGCCCAAATATCCCAAAGCCTAACTCACTCTATCTTCCTGTCTTTTTTTTCTCCTCTTGCCCTTACTCCCTCCCTTTCTGTTCGTAAGTCTTTCTTTGGTCATTCTCTTCATATGTCTGAACCAATTTAATACACCCTAATCAGCACTCTCAATAAGAGTGAGCTTAGTACGACACTTATTCTCACAATGTTATTCCTCTCATAATCAACTTGTCTCATACCTCATAAGCATTTCGCATCCAACTTCTGCCTCTCTTTTGCATTCACAGCCCAAAACTCACATTCATATAACACTAACAGGAATACCGTACCTTCATACATACCCAATTTTGTCCTGAAGAGCCCTAAACTTCCCCTTCCACACACTTCTTAAATGAACCCGGAGCCTTAGTTGCCTCCTCTATCTTATGACTCACTTTAACCCCTATGGTTCCATATACAAATATATTTGAGTGATACTGAATGTCACATCAAAAGAGATAAATACGTATAACAGTAGTTTAATTTCTATGCTATACAAAAAATTATGGTGGAACTTTCATTTTACCCTAAATCATTAAAAACAACTTCAGGCACTATCTTTCTCTACAACTTTCTCCACTACTTGCCTTAGTGCAAAAATCTGATCTAAGCACTTTTCCCTTTCTGAATGCAACTTGCTCTTCATCAATAAATGGCTCACTAACCCCTTTAATACAATCAATCAATCCTGCTATACACCTTGTCAACTGCACTGAAAAGATTTACTCCCCTATAATTCTTACCAGCACTTTATTAACTTTTCCCTCATGCAGTGGAAAAATGACTACCTTTAAACAGTCATCTGACATATGACCACTTTTCAATGCTTCTATACACACTTTCCATATTCAATGAACAGTAGTTTCACCTCCACTCCTTACCATCTTGCTCACCGCTCTATACATGCCACCAGCTTTTCTAGTATTTAAGTTTTATTGCTCTTCTTAATTTTCTCCCTTGTAATGTTTTCCTTTACCATATATCTATTACTTTCTCCCCTTACATGTCATCATAATGTAATAACAGGCACATGAACTATCATTTCCAATCACTTCTTTAAAATATTCATTGCATCTCTTACTTCATCATCTGTCACATGTCTAATAGATTGTTGCTCCTTACTTATACTTCTCTTTAACTATTATTTACCTCCTCCGACAATGGCTTGTTTTTCAACATCAATTTCTCTTTAATTTTTCTCAGGTTTTCATCAGCTGTATATCTATTCATATATATAGCATCCTTTTAACTTTTGTATGGTGGATTTTATATCTAACACACTTAGTCCTTCAATGACTGCTATTTTTGGGTAGATTCACCTGCTTCATATATGTGTGCAGCAATCATGAATTTAGAATAAGCTTATGACAAAGAGAAGAGAAGAGGAAAGCTCTCTGGGAAGTTATGACTCTATATGATATACATGGAAGTATATCATAATGAAAGAAGAGCATGTGTGAGAGAAGAGGTGGTATAAATGATGAACGATCTGCAAGAAATATGTAAGTGTCATGGCTGTGGAGTTCTCATGGTTATCAAATGTTTTAAAGATGCACTGAAAGTTCTGATGGGTGAGAAAAATTTAATAACGGTGTGTAAGTTAATATGATGAAGTACCTATTCTTTTGATGATGTATGCATGTAAAACCCACATCTTTATATGTAAAGCTAGGAAAAAAAAACATGAAGAGTTGTGTTACTTACAGAGTATAATTGGAATTAGGAAGACAATGAAATACAAGGATATGTGAGGAGTGATATAAACATAGATGAGTCTTTGAGCATTGTATAGCCATGCAGAACCTATGGCTTATAATATGTACATCAAGAAGATTAAGGTACAATCGAAGTTTCTATAAGTAGTAATAAAATGGTGTATGGAGAAAGTAAATAATAATGACATGATCCCATTTGACTCACAGAAGCCCAATGTTAATCTTAACCTTTTCCTTCTTTCATTCGAAGAAATTAAGTACGATATGCCTACGACAGTGTCACGATGACAACAACAGTAATACATGAGAAAACATTACAAAGTCGGTGCATGATCAAAGCTCTATAAACGCGAGTGACGACAGAATATATTCGTTTGAACTGATAAAATTCGACTATCCCTAACGTGCACTGTTGAAGTTCTAATATTACCCCTAAACATACATACTTTGACGGTCTTCAGCGACGTTCTCGCAATCCTTTCCTTCAATTCTTGATCCAAGGGTAACTTTGACAGTTTTCTGTACGACATATCTATCCACAATTACAACTTCTTCCGCTTTTGTTGAGCAGCTTCTTCTTCAAGATGATTGTCCTCTGACGACTGCATGCACTTCTATATATATGTTGTATTTGATTAGGGCTGAATGAATGCTTGCTGTTGGCAAAGGCAAAAACTAGCTGTCAACTACCTTCATATCGTCCGGTACCATGTTGTTTGAAAGGTAAATATCAACACAAACGAATTCAGAAATAAATTTTATTAAAGTCATAACAATAGTTTGATTTATGTCGTATAAAGTTGGAGCTTAATGTACATGATTAACAAAAAACTTCTGAAAATTTGAATTAATTTGTATAAGAGAAATATCTTAATGTTGTCTTTAACATTTGTTTAATTACGATTTGCAATATGAAAGTATAAGGAGCCTGATAAATAAAACTTCCGTATTATTGTTTAATCATTAATCAAAAAAACAATACTGACATATCAAAGTTCACGGTAACGGCAAAAATAGCAGTGGGTACCGATAATGACAGCATTTATGAATGTGCACAATTACGTGAGAGTGTATATATATATATATATATATATATACACACACACACACACAGACATACGCACACACACACACATATTTATATTATACATA
>JAYMFT010220664.1:0-11355 GCA_038088735.1 Panulirus argus | reverse complement strand
ATATATATATATATATATATATATATATATATATATATATATATATATATATATATATATATATATTTATACTTGATTGCCATTTCCTATGTTAGTGAGGAATAGATGAAGAAATGCTTCATTAATTTACATCAACTGAAACCACGACTCCCTATACACAACCAAGGCCCACAGACCTTTCAATAGTTTTCCCGACTGATTTGTTCAGTCCACTGAGAGAACATCACTTCCTATATACCACATTGCTCCAATCCACTTTATCATGTGCATGCCTTTCACCCTCCAGCAGGGTCAGGCCCCAAGCACTCAAAATCTTTGCTCAATCCTTCCATTGCTAATTCAGTCTCCCCATTTTGTCCTCTCCATTTCTAACACATATGTCATCTTTGTCAATCTCTCCTCACTCATTCTCTCCAGATATCCAAACCATTTCATTGTACATAAATGTCTAATCCAGAAGCCACCTTTATCTGAGTGACTTGATACTGTTTCTAGTCTTGTTTGGAATAGGTTAATACGATAAATTTTTAGAAGGAAGCCATTAGCTTTCTTACATCAGCTAAGATGGAAGCTCTAAAAGATTCTAGGCCCTTCACAATTTTTTGGTTTTTAAGAGAATCTGGGTCTGCAATGTCATTTTATGAAACTGTTCTTTATAACATTGGGGATCAGGAACAAAAGCTAATGAAACTCATGCAAAATGCAAAAATAATAATCTGCTGAAGTTGAAAGATCACCTTTTATGAGTTAAGATAAATCAAAATAAGGAGTGCTCTTGCTAAAGGTGATAGTTAACTTTAGATATAAAACTATTTGCACTCAAGGAAAATTCCGTGTGAACATCATCCTTTTATCCAGGATTAATTACTTCAGTTGCCTCATAGAAGATTATATAGGAGAGTGTGTGTTTGTCCATCCAGGCTTCTTTAGATTTAAGCCTTTTTCAATTAGAAACATTATTATGAATAAGAAATGATTGGAACTCCTTTCACAACCACGGCTGACTGTTAAAGTCAGATGTATACAGGTGTATGAAAGTTGCTTCTTAATTGGCCTGTTTCATGATTCTCTCATTGGATGAGATTAGCAAAACAAGAATGTAGCATTCCACAGATACCTTTATTAGATGATACCTATGACTGCATCTGGTTGTCCTCCCTTATGTGCCTCTGGATATTATCACCTTCAGAAAAGGTCAAGCCTCATCGGTAGACTGATTGTGGCTCAGGGTAAGTTTTCTCAATGTCCACACCTCTTTCATGTGGGTGTGCTTTCTGATGCTCATTACAGAGCCCAAAAATGAAAAATATAGGTTTTGAGTATGAGAAGAAATTTCTACCAAAGTTAAACTGTTATGAGCATCTATTTATATTCCCATCACCTGTTATTTTTGAAAAGCCATTTCCTGAGTCCTTACTGTAATAAGTTTGAGGTACTAACCTTGATGATGCCATAGGTCTTAGTGGGTTGGTGCATGATTGCACAACTGTGAGCTTATCTTGTAGGTAATCTGCAGTGGTTATACAGTAATGATGATGCAATAGTTGTGACATTGTAGTGGTGATACAGTAATGGTGATACCATAGAGATGATACAGTATTGGTGATGCCATAGTGGTGATACACTAGTGGTGCAGCATTATGACCCACCACCATGGGTTACAACATGGGCCAAAATTGTAAATGTAGCCTGAAAATCACAGCAGATAAAATAGTAAATAACATATATTTTGGCTTTTAATACCACACTAGGGAAATAAGGATATTATCTAACTAATGACCAGGGGATACTTTAAGATTGTTTTTTAACTCATGTCCAGGGGAGTAACATATGTTGTTTTCTAACTAATGACCTGGTGAATGATATTAGGATATTTTCCTACTAATGACCACTGAAATAATACAAGACTGTTTCCTAATGGCCATGGAATGACCAAAAGATGTTTTTTAATGACGGGGAATGAATTAAGGATGTTTTCTAATGGCTGGGAGAATGCCTTGAAGATATTTATATCTAATGTCATCATATAGAGACTATCCTCAAAGCCTTATAGTCAGAAATGACTGCTTGACTGTTACATTTTGTTCATGCATTTGTTCTCTAGTTCAGGATATGGAAATGATGTTTCTAGATTTTATATTTGATAAAACTTGTCCATTTAAGGAACAGCATGATTATAGCAGTGCACTGGCAGAAATTTTTATAGGTAACTGAAGGTAAAGAATATAAGCAGATGTCATTAAGCCTCTTGGCATATTGTGGCAACATGTCTAAAGTCTGATAACATGAAAGATTTAAACAAACAAATGAACATGTCAGCTAAATGAAGAAAATATGTTACCATAAAATGCTGCTGCTTTTGTCTTCTTTTCCCAAGAATAAGTCTGAGGATGATTACAGTTTCATATAAAAAGTTTAAATTTTAAACATTAAAGAACCTGCATTACACTAAGGGTAAATGTATCTTATTTATGATTTGTATTTCTAGGCAGAATTGGAAATTTGCCTCTGGGAATTGAAATTTCCTGTTCTTAAGTTAGCTTTTGGAGTTCAGGACTCCATTTTTACAAAAATGATTACCACTGAAGTTAGTTTAATCTCTTTATTTACCACATCATTTGAGCAACAATTGACAGGCCCAAGTAGATAGCAGTAAAGGTACATGCCTGTACACACTTAATCCACCTTATGTAAATGATGTTATTGATAACAGGGGAATAAATTTGCTTTCAGAAAGCAGGTAACTACATAGAAAAGAAAATCTGTCGTGTGAGAATATCCAAAGGCCTATATTCTGGGCAGTGTTGCACCTTTACCCTCCTGGACCTGGCTACCAGAGCTCACTGTGAAGGCCCTAATTATTTTGAGATTATCACAAATCATACACTACAGGTTCAGCAAGATTGACACACTGAACATGGAGGTTTCGCTGGACTACACTGTACAGTTGAGTTGGCTGGACCCGCGTCTCACCTTCTCCAACCTCAAGCCCCCACCCAAGGTCAACATTGTCCTGGTGAGCAACGGACATACTCATGGTTGATTCCTTGATAGGTTCAGGTTCTTCTTTTCCTTGTGTAGAAGGTTCTACTCAAGGTCAAGTTCTCTTCTTTAGTCTTTATCAAAGAATTTCATTACGTTGAAAATATATTTCATTTTCCTGAAAATATAGTATCATGTTAAAATAGTGTTTGTTACTTTCATTAACTTTTTTTGAGTTGATATTTATTGGCATGGTAGGGAATGATGGTAGTTCAGGGACTGACAACATTTCTAACACAGTAATATTAAACATAAATAAGTTGTCATATGCTTTGTGAATTGGGTAGTGTAGAGGAACCAGATGATAGTTATATTGATTCATGTACTCATACAGTACTGAAAGACTTTTATAGGAAATGTAATGGAAAGGTGACTAGCTAAGTGAAGAAATCACTGAAGCATGAAAAATTCTAAGAAAAATAAGTAACATAAAATATAAGTTGGGAGGATTAAGCCCTCTTGATATGGGGATTACAGGAAATATCAGTAGATGGTTCCTTCATACAATACATAATAGGAAAAATTATTGTACATAGGAAGTGTATTGTAATACTGTTAGTTTACAATCCACCAAAAAAATGCAGTCATGCAGAGCAGGTGTATATTGAGAATAAGGAAGGAACAATAAGGGTGGCAAAGGAAGCAATAGCACAATCCCTCTTAGGAGATGGTAAAGTACTGATGA
Source organism: Panulirus argus (assembly GCA_038088735.1). Classification (NCBI taxonomy): domain Eukaryota; kingdom Metazoa; phylum Arthropoda; class Malacostraca; order Decapoda; family Palinuridae; genus Panulirus; species Panulirus argus. The sequence continues at coordinate 7,628 of JAYMFT010220664.1, read as the reverse complement.
TGGGGGATTTCATTTACATGGAAGTAGATTAGGAGAACTTAAATTCTTATGAAGATGCTGAGTCATGGAGATACTAATTTCTTGCAAGTATAAAGGCAAACATACTGCAGTAACATGTAACAGAGCATGTAAGAACTAGTGGAAGTGATATGCCATCTATGCTTTACATTTTTTTTTCACACTGTATCATGGAAATAGAACATACGAAGTATGTGATCATGTAGCAGTTGTTTTTGAATATGTAGTGATGCAGGATGCAAGAGGGGGATAAGAGTGGGCACAGGTACCAAACAGGAGGTACAGTATGGAAACTGTGTGGAACTGATCAAATTCTGTGAGAGTATTAACTGGGAGAGGGAGTTATATAATAAGAGTATGGACCAGTGCTACAGAAGGTTCTGTGAAATCTACATTGAGGTATTCAGAACATGGATACCTCTGATGGCCAATAGGGGAGGAGAATAAAATGGATAGAGATGAGGTTCAATGAGAAATGTCAGATAAAGCAAGAAAGCTCTGGAATATACTGTGGAGGAGATATAAATGATATTATAGCCAGCCAGCATATGAAAGATTCAGAAGAGCAAGGAATGAGTTTTGCAAAGGAAGGAGGAAGGATGCAGAGAGGTTTTGAAAAAAGGAAAAGAAAAAAAGTTCAGAACTTTTACATAAGTTCATCTAAAACAAATTCTCAGTGAAGGAGCAGTTAATCAGACTAAGGGACTCAGAGGGAAGAATTCTTGGAGATGATGAGAAAATGTATGAAGAGTTGAAAGATAAAAAAAAAGTTCAAAAGTGTTTTTAATTTGGAGGACGGTAATGCACCAGCATTATTTGGGTGGGAGGAGATGAAGTCTTGGAACTTATGGTAATCAACAGAAATGACATAATCAGACTATTAGAACAACTTGATGCTCATAAAGCCCATAGTCCTGATGAAGTCTCCTCACACATGCTGAAAGAATTTGTGGATGCAGTTGCTAGACCACCAGAAATGTTTTCAAGTCATGAGTGGAATGTGTAGCTCCAAAGATGTAGGAGAGGGCAAATGTTGTGCCTGTATTTAAGAATGGGGATCAGGAGAGTGCACTTAACTATAGACCAGTCTCACTAACAAATATGGTTTGCAAAACATTGGAAAAGATAATCAGACAGCAAATTATTGACTTCTTGCGAAGGAGAAATTTTGTAACTTGGAGACAACATAGTTTTAGAGAAAGGTCTTGCATTACCAATCCCCTAGACTTTTATGACAGGGCAAGCTCCATCTTGGATCAAAGAGAGGGATGGGTAGCAGTCTTCTTGGACTGGGAGAAAGCCTTAGATATGATGCCTTATCAGAGGTTGATTAAAAAGTTAGATCTACAGGTAAGAATAAAGGATGGGCTTCTTTACTGGATAGAAGACCATATTATTAGAAGGGAGCAAAGAACGCTGGTAAGAGGTGCATCCTCAAAGTAAGTTGAAGTTACAAGTAGTTTGTAACTTGAACTTGAAAATGATCAAGGGTTTGACATTGTGCTTGATTTATTGCCTGGGCAACACACACTGGGAAAATTGTAAAATAGGCAGATGATCTGCTTGCAAATATAACAATCGCATTCAGATATATAGAAAAGGACATGTTCGTAAAATTATTCATTACATATATCATATCATAGAAAAACTGGATTATGCTTTATATGTCTGGTCACCACACCTAAAGAAAACAAAAAAATCAGGTTGAGAGGGTACATAGAACCCCTAAAGATGGTACCTGAATGAAGAATATTGAGGGCTACAAAGCAGTTCACCATGGAGAAGAGAAGAGAGGGGGGTGGGGGAATCTGATGACAGCCTTCAAGTTCCCTAAATCAGCTGGTTGATAATGACTGAACACATTCCTTCAAGACATGTAGCTCCAAAGTGACCACAGGCCAAAACAAAAATTTAAAAGGTTACTTGATGGCATAAAAAGTTCAGGAGACAGGCCACCATGAGTGTAGAACTATATCCCTATACTGTTCAAATAGGCAAGTACACACACGCACACATACACACACACACACACACATACTCTGTGAAAGCCTCGTAAAAGAGATTATGGGGTTACATACAGTAATAAACTGTATGTCTACTGTAATCATTATCATATAATCCTAGGAACCCTTTTTCAGTGATTCAGGGGTTCATGCAGTTTCAAGGCAGTAAGGAGGAAAGACACGTTACTTATATACAAAATTAAGAGACAGGGCAACAGGATTGTAAAACTCTCTCCCTATAACACTACACTCAGTAGCAGGTACAGGATAGAGTCCTTTGAGGCTAAAAGTTTTTTGATGAGTCTTGACTCTGTTTCGTCAACTAATGGTGTAGTAACTTTGCATTCATGGTGTAAATTGGGGTAGTTAGATTCTGACAACACAGTGTAGCTGGAAGAAATGCTAAAAGTGAAGCATCGTGGATTTGCTTGATTTAAGAATGGTAACATGCTGTAAGAAAAGAGTGCATCTCTGTTGCTGTCGCCACCAGACAAACAACACACTGCAACTGTAGCTCAGCCTCCTCCACACCTGCAGAAACTTAAGTCCTCACATCTCATATCCACTATCAACTTTTACCTTCTTTTTCATGCAATAATGAAATGTATCTCTATAACATCATGGTTTCATGTTACTTTAAAAGTGATTTGAAAATGATAACATAATTTAAGAAAGGAGTGTATGTCTTTTACTGTGGCCACCAGACAGACTGCATGCTCCTGCTGCAGCCCAGTCACCCACCCACCCAACCGCATACACACACACACACACACACACACACAACACACACACACACACACACACACACACACACACACACACACTATCAAAGGGATTTAAAAATAATAACTTTCTGTAAGAAAGGAGTTTGTCTTTGTCACTGCAGCCGCCAGGCAAACCATGCACTGCTGCCACAGCCCTAACACCCACACACATACTCAAACTTACTCCTTACACCTGCTCTACTCCACTATCAGCTGTTTTTCGTGACTCTCAACCCCCACACACATCAGACCTTCAAACAATAAAATTTAATTGAATAAAGTTGAAGGGTATGTACCACTTACTAAAATATCACAGCAGCAGTGGGAGATGATACTAGGTTAGCAGGTTACTGATCCGTTTCCTCAACTTATTTTTGAAGAAGGCATCCAAGGTTAACTGCTTTGCTTGGCACTTCCTCTCACATAGTAGTTCTTGGTAACAGGAAATACATTCATCACATTCCTGTTGATGGTACTACACTCTCAATTTGGATAATTTGCAGAATAAGACTCCAGTATCTCCATCAGTATCTCCATGATTTTTTGTGATGCTTTTACTCAGAAATGCTATAGTAAGGTTTCTCTCTGGTGGAATTTTTTCATCACTGTTGGCTTCCTCCTCAATATGTTGTGTCAACTCTTGCAATTTGTTGCTAGTAAGGCTTTCCCCATGAGACTGAAGTAGCTCTTCCACATTGGCATCCAATACTAGATGTGAATAAGTATTATAATGAGATCACAATGCAAGGTGCTTTTCCAATGGTAGGCAAATTTACATTGAATAAAGAAGGCAGGTGCAGCAAGACTGTATGTGCATGTATGCTTTGCTCTCATTGGCTACAAAACAATGGTAGCAATGTCAGGAACACTGAGGATAGGAGAGTGCTGATTGGCTATGTGGAAGAAAAGAAATGGAACAGACAGGGTGGCGAGGAAGTGAAAGCAGCTGTATGCATTCCTTAACTCTTAACTTTTGTTGAATACATAGAATAAAGATCTACCCAGGACCAATAGCACTATAACAAATCAGCACTAAAAGGGGAAGCTTGAATTGAGGAAGTGTGTCAGTTGTTGTTTGCTGATGAAACAGCACAAACTTGAGTGAGAAACTGCAGAAGTTGGTGTTTGAGTTTTGGAAAGTATGTGAAAGGAGGAGGTTGAGAGTAAGTGTAAATAAAAGCAAGGTTATTATAGGTTAGCAGTGCATAGAGACAGATCAGCTGGGGTGTAAGTATGAGTGGAGAAAACTTGGATGAAGAGGGATGTTTCAGGTATCTGGGAATGGACATGGCAGCAAATGTAACCATGGAAGTGTGGGTGAGTCATAGGGTGGATGAGGGGGGAAGGAGGTTCTGGGAGCATAGATGAATGTGTAGAAAGAGAGAGGGGTCATTGTCTGGGAATACAAAAATGAGTATGTTTGAAGGTATAGTATTTTCATTGATGTTGTATGGATGTGAGGCATGGGCTGTAGATGAGAATGTGTAGAGTAAGATGCATATGATGGAAATAAAATGTATGAGGACAGTATAATTGTGTAAAACGGTTAGATGAAGTGAGAAATATGAGGGTAAGAAAGATGTGGTAATAAGTGAAAGCTGTGGTTAAGAGAGCTGAAAAGGGTGTATTGAAATGGTTTGGACATATGGAGAGAACAAGTGAGATTTTGACAAAGAGGATAAATTTGCCAGAAGTGGAGGGGTCAGTGAGAAGGAGACCAAAGTGAAGATGGAAGGATTGAGTTGAAAAAGATATGAGTGCTTGGGACTTGAACATATGAAAGGGTGAAAGGCATGTTTGTAGAGGATGCTAAGGGAATGTTTTTGTATTTATATTTCTTGCTGGTTAGTGTTCTGAAGGCTTTAAATCTGTGTTACTTTTGTATTTATGTTTTTTGTGTGAGGAGTGAATGTCATGTGTGTTTTGTATGTGATGCTTATAATTGTTCATGTTTTGGTCAGCAGTAATCATTTTTCATTCAAGGTGACTGGAGAATGTGAGCTGGACTCATGTCTATTTGGGGTTAAAAAAAAAAGTGATTTGAGACTTTTGTGGAGGTGCAGTCATTCTGTTCTGGGTGAGCCATTGTTCCAATTGTGAAATGTAGTGCCCTGTAATGGGGCTCCTGCAGCCCTGAGACAGTGCTACAGTCAGAAGCAAGGATATAATGGACTCCTTTTGAAATGAAAAATTCTTCAACAAGATTGTACTCCTTTCTATCAACTGATAATGATTATAGAAATAGTAATGATTAATAAAGACCCAAAAACCTATTTCCCTGTCAGGTGGAGGATGAAAAGAAGGTGTGGGTACCAGAGGTCAACTACCCAACCGGCAATGGTGCGATGCGGCTGCGCCAGCAGACTTTCACTGTCAGGCGTCTTGGGGACCCACAGCCCGATGATGTCAGTCAACCCATACAGGGTCTGTAGAGGTGTAGTTCTTCCCCCTTTATGAGGAGAGTGTCTTTGTTGTGTGTGTATAATTAATTACCGATTTGTAATCAATTGTTCATATATATGGGGAGGGAGCTTTACTCTCATGGGGCCCCCAGACCTCTAAGATTGTTTTGGTGGGTGGGCAAAAACATTCTTTTATTTCTATTTGATCACAAAGAACACAAATTAAGTGTACATTATAGATTCATATATGCTCTTTCACCAGTTTATTACTCAAAGATAATGAAATTTGTCAGTCACACTGCAAAAAAAGCGATCAAGTATGAAAAGAAATTTCATAGTTGATTGCCATTTCCAGAGTTAGTGAGGTAGAGCTGGGAACAGACAAAAAAAGGCCACATCCCCTCACAAACATCCTCTAGCTGTCATTTGTAACATACTGAAACAATAGCTCCCTAGCCACAACCAAGTACCACAGAATTTTACATGGTTTACCGTAGATACTTCACATGCCCTGGTTCAGTCCATTGACAGCACCTTGATCCCAGTATACCACATCATTCCACTTCTCTTTATCCCATGCACACCTTTCACCCAGCTTAATGTTCAGGCCCTGATCGCTCAAAATCTTTTTCACTCCATTCCTCCATCTCTAATGTGGTCTCCCTGTTCTTGTTCTCTCCACATCTAAGCCATACATCCTCTTTGTCGACCATTCCTCACTCATTCTTTCCATATGTTCAAAGCATTTTAGCACACCCTTTTGTGCTGTCTCAACCACATTCTTTTTATTACCACACATCTCTCTTACCCTTTTATTACTTACTCAATCAAACCACCTTACACCATATATTGATCTCAAACATTTCATTTCCAATACATCCACCCCCTTCCATACAGCCCTATCTATAGCCTGTGCCTCACAACCATATAATATTGCTAGGACTATTATTCCTTCAGACATATCCATTTTTACCTTCCCAGATAATGTTCTCTCTTTCCATACATTCTTCAGGGCTCCCAGAACCTTTGACACCCTTTCCTACCCTATGACTCGCTTCTGTTTTCATGGTTCCATTTGCTGCTTTGTCCACTCCCAGGTATATAAAACTCTTCACTTTCCCTAATTTTTCTCCACTGAAGATGAGTGGTCTGTATTAACATTCTCAAATCCCTTGAAAAACTCAAAAGTTGGAAACATGTTCCTTTTTCCCTCTTACTCCTGCCTCATGCAGTATGTTAGAAGTCTTTTATTTCAGGGACAATTTTTTTCACCTGCCATGGTGCTTTCTCCAGGAGTTTAGAAATGTGACCAGGGTGATGACACATACAGTAATCCCTTGATTTAATGGACCTTGATATAACAGATTTCGGATTTAACGGACTGGGCAAATAATAAAACATTAATTAATTTAATTAATAACAATTGAAAAAAATAATGAAAAATAAAAAATCAAACGCCGCCCCATGCGCATTTCACATCGCACTTGTTTTTGGTAGCATGGGGTATACTCGCTTTGTTTTGGTCTCCGTCTGCCTCAAGCTATCGTGCGGTCAAGTTGTATACAGAGAATTGTGACTTTATTTATTAAATAATTTTGCAATCCTTACTGTTCAGAATGGCATCAAATGATAGAGGAGTTAAAAGAAAACATATGAACTGTACATTGTATCACTGTATGTTGTATATTGTATCATAAAATGGTTACATTCGATTTAACGGACTTTCGACATTAACAGACCTCCCCTCCTCCCTATTAGTCCATCAACTCGAAGGATTACTGTACTGTGATTTGGGTCTAATGTATGTTGCACTTTCTAAATATATCTGGTTATATGTATGCATCTTCATTTGTTAACTTTTAATTTTATTTCATTTAATAAGATTTTTATGTCTTCTTAATGCTCTTATCTGTTGAAGTTATATTTTCATACAGGCCATCTCTTTCCGCAGATAAGGTATTCCATGGTACGAACGCATCCCTAGTCCTGACTTGGAAGATACACATGCCTTTCACCTGCAACATGCAACTCCTCTATTATCCATTCGATGTGCAAGTGAGATGTTGTTTCATAACACACAGTTACTGCTGCAGCATAGTAGTCATATGCTGCTTTTAACGTTGGTTTTGTTATTTTTTTTTACTATTGACATTTAACTTTGAAGGAGAGCGAAACATTTGATAATCATCATCAGATATAGTGTTTAGCTGTTGTCCTTTCCTCTGAAAATAGATTTTTTACTAAATGGCATTGCCTGTTGTATGGCTTCCATCACTCTCTCAAACCATTTTCTGTTCCTGAATAAGCCCTGCGGAAGATGAAATGCAGCAAGACAGCGGGATTGGATGGTATTGCAGTTGAACATATTAAGAAAGGGGGTGACTGTGTTGTTGATTGGTTGGTAAGAATATTCAATGTATGTATGGATCATGGTGAAGTGC
>JAYMFT010220653.1:0-11355 GCA_038088735.1 Panulirus argus | reverse complement strand
ACGCAGGGAATACGTGGGAAGTATTCTTTCTCCCCTGTCCCCAGGGATAATATATATATATATATATATATATATATTTATTTATTGCAGGCATTATTGGAATCTGCCCACAGGTGGTTACACTGCTTATGAGATGTAACTTTCAATGAAGCTGTATCATTGACAATGGATGCATAGTATTATAGTCACATTGAGGACCTTCTTGCCCCAGTTAAGTCCATTATTTCCCCTGCTCCTGTGTGGAGTGCAGATTCAGAAATTTAGGAGTACCATTAAAGGGGCCCTGTGGCTATATGTTTTCTTCTTTTTTTTATTATTATTATTAATATTATTATTATTATAATAGTAATTATACAGCATACTAGTAAGCTAAGTTTGACTGAGAGAGCTTAAATGGTTTTGACATATGGAGAGGGTTACTGTGACAGCATCCCAGCATGTAACTGAATCATGTATCTGCAAATAGCTATCATTGTATTTTGCAGTTTGATGTTCTCTGGTCAACTGCATATCTGCAAAAATGCGTACTGTGAGAACATTTATCTTTAGGTTTAGATGTACATAACGTAATGATCTCTCACTGATAATGACTTCCACATTTTTAACTGTATACTGATATATTGTACAAATATAGATTTTATTTCAGTACAAACATACCAGAAAAGAAACTTCAGATACTTAAGCAGTTTGTCCTGAATACATATCTCTCTTGTGTCATTTACACAAGTATAATGATGTAATATCTTACTGATTGAGTTGGCCAGATTTTAAGTTAAATGTATGTGTGAATGAGATGTTTTCTTCATCTGTTTCTGGCTCTACCTCGTTAACACGGGAAACAGTGAATAAGTATAGAAATAGATGATTTATTGTACAAATTGATAATTTATTTCAGTACAAGCATCAGAAAAATGTTATTTAGATTTTTTTATGGAAATGGATTTCACTAGCATCATGAGCGAACTCAGATAATACATATTCTCACTGATATTGAATCTGCCATATTAATAGTTAGCAAGAACAATAGTTTATTGCACAAACAGTAAAAACAGCAGTTCTCAAGAATGACGTTGAAGGGTAAGGTGGAGGTGGTGGAGTGAATTGCGAGAGTGAGTAGCCACCACATTATGCTCACTTACTCTGCTGGTACTTACCATATCTGGCTTTTGTGATTGGCTGTTGTGTTTGATGGCCACCAGCTGATGTGCTACACCCACACTTGACTTAATGCCATCAAATTATTGGGAAGGTCAATAAATCTAGTAAATCTTTGGGTTGATCCTAAGGAATTTAAGTGATTTCCAGGATCACATTATTTATTACTCTCACAACACTCCAACTAGAATACCACCACCTCCATCATTCACCACTACATCCATCAGTGCCTGTATGTCTGCTTCAGTTTGCAAATACTAGTCAGCTATTGTATTGTTTTCATGTAGTACTTATATATACATGCACATTTAGCACATTGTAATTATGTGCACTGTGTATGAATTTGCTTCTTATAGAGATCATAAATGTGTGATAAAAATGGTCAAGATTAAGGAACATATCCGTAGCTCTTACATTTGTAATGGGTTTACTTGTTGCTGGGTTAGTGATGGCTGCACAGTGAGTTAGCACTTCAGTGGTTGTCAAGGTCCACTCCACTGACCCAGGTAGCTGTCTCTCCTATGTGTGGACTGCTGGCATTCTGTCCACAAACAAACAATCTCTCGATGTCACACATAATACTTGACAACACTTGACTCTCATGACTCATTCTTCATAACTAGATTTATCCTGCATTAGCACTGTGCACTAGCCCTACCTTTTTGCAAAATGGTTGGAGGAATAGATAGAAGTTATAGGTAGGAATATTAGACAGGAGTATGACGTAGAAGTAATAAGTAGGAGTATTAGGTGGGAGCATTAGGTAAAAGTAATATGTTGGAACATTAGGTAGAAGTAAGTGGTAGGAACATTAAGAAGCCTCTGAAATCACTGTGCTAAAGTTGCTCTCAGCCATTGGCCTGTTAAGGGTGAGGCATTAAAGGCTAAAAAGTGGCATTAAAGTTCACCACTTATGGAGACTCTTTTGCCTTGGTCACCATTTAGAGGGAGTTCCTGAAGGGAACAGGCATCAAAGGTAGAGACAGATAGACAGATTGCATGTTTTTTCCTTTAGGTGTAATGCCAAACAGTAACCAGTTAACTTTAATATGGATTCTGATGTTGAGATCTGTTTAACCCTTCCACTGCTTTATTCATCATATGGTGCATTATGAAGCAGCTGTTTCTGCACATTACATGACAGTTTATTGGAAAATTTAAACTTTTATACATTACAATTTTCCATTGAAGCAGAATAGGAAAAGAAATATGTGTTTCTGGAAGCCATACCTAGAACTAGAATGTTTTAAGGCATATTTTGGCAGAAGAAATATTGTTAGTGAGGCACATAAAAATCCCAAAAGTTTTGTTCAGGTTATGGCTTCACAATGGCCTTCATGAATTCCATTATAACCAAAGAAACTGTGTAACTGAGAACTCATTTAGATGGTACTCTTTACACGCTATGCAGTTACAGACAAACACGTTTATCAGTGTCTCGTAATGTGTTATGTAAACTCGCACACTCTCATTAGTTCCAAGTAAAAGACAGGCTGCAATGAAAATTTATTAGTTAGTTTCATTATAAAGTATTAGTTTTATAATTAAAAAATGATTTCTGTAGTGTTAGTGTTTTAATTTTTGATGTCAATAATTTGTTCCTTTATCCAGCTAGGTGAAGTCCTGTCTGTAATTAATATAAAGATGAATACATAGATACATCAATAATATATATATGTGTATTGTGCTAAGTGTGTATAGTATGAAATAATGCCAGAAAAGAGACCTTAAAGTGTCTCTGTATGTAGGTGTATATAGTGTAAAATCTTGCTGGAAAAAAAAAAAAACATCATACACTTGCAACCTACCCACCTCCTCCACCATGCACTCAGCACCCAACCAAACCAACTTGGAGGAAATTATATTACTCTTTGGATCATTTTTTTTAATTATGGATAATATATTTTTAATAAATGGATATTAGCATAATCATTTTTGGGCATGTACTTAATTATCCATTTGTTCTATAGTGGGAGGTAATTTTTACACTCATGGGGCCCCATTCTTGAATCCTGCCTACTATCATGCAACTTTTTGAACTTTTGTATTCTGTTAGCATTTGCTGTTTCCACCACTCAGTTTATTCCCTTCATCCAACACTATGAATATATTTCTTTACATCTTTGTTGTTGTTGTTGTAGCTTAACAAGTTTTTTTAATTTCATGTTATGCCCTCTAACCCTACACCTATCCGAGATATGTTCACTCTCTTTGTCATCAGTCTGGTTTGATAACTTAAAGATTGAAATCATGTCACCACTCACTTCTCATTTCCATGTTTGGTAGATTTAAGGCTTCTGGCTTTTCCGCATTACTCAGACCTCGTAATTCTAGTACAGTCTTTGTTGCCTTCCTCTGGAGTTGCGTGTGTAATTACATATTTGTACTCACTAGGTAGGAAGTTTTAAACTCATGGTACCCCATCTCTTAAATCTTTTCTTGCTCTCACACAGCTGTTTAAACTAATGTGTTCTGTCTGCATTTATTATTTCCTCATTCAATTCACACCATTCATCCACCTCTTTTGCATTGTCTTTTAACCAGTTTTTTGTTAAATTTTTGGTTATATCCTCTCGTTGTCCTTTTCCCACTTATTTCAAAGAACTGTTCTGTGTGTCATCAGTGTGTGTGTGTGTTGCATGGGAGAGGATCATTTCTCTAGTGTTGCACAGTTAAGTGGTTAAGAAGATATGGGAAATGCCGGTTACTGGACCATACATATGCAGTGTTGGTAACCAGCAGTCATAGTTATAGTATCAATTTTTACTTCCTTTTTTCTTTGGAGGATAAAGTACTTTAAGTAACTAGTGTTTGATAATGTATGGTAGACTGCTAAAAGAGTTATATGCCTGCCGGCCTTACATACTTGAACATAATTTGGCCTGTCTTTTTTATTTCAGAATATGATCCTGTAAACCACACAGATTTTAGAGTATTAAGATGGTACAGATTTTGATATTAGGTGCTTGCTTTTTTCTTGCCAAATCATTCAACTATGGACTGCCTCATTTATCTAGAATATTTGGTGATGAAAATAAACTTTTTAACTAAGAAGTCAAATAAAGTAGATTAATTAAAATGGGGTAAACCTGCATAAATCATTATTATTCTATTTATTTTTATGATTAGTATTAGTAGTAGTGGTAGTAGTAGTAGTAGTAGTAGTAATGGCAGTAGTAGTGGTAGTACTGGTGGCACTAGGATCCCTTTAATGGGTTTACTACATCTTTAAAGCTGCACCTCACACATGGGTGGGAAAATTATGGACTCCTTTGGTGTGAGGAGGTGTTCAGCAAGATTGTACTGCTCTCCGTCCATTGACAATGATACAGCCTAAGTAAAGGGCACTTCTTGCTCACATTGTAATCGCTCGTAGGTGAACTCTAGTAACACCTATACTATACTAGGAGTCCCTGCATAGCAACAGCTCCTGTAGCAATATTTTGTGCTTTCACCTGTTGAGAATTAGGGTACAAATTCAGATGACAACATGTAACCCCTCATGGCTATGATGGATTTGAAATAGTCCCTCATATCTTTACTGTATAGAAAATTCTTTTCCTTTAATAATAAAATATTTCTGGATGTTTTAAGGTATTTTTATTCTTGCATTTTATAATGATGTCATGGCAAAATACTTCTCAATCCGTGTGCCACCCTTAGGCAAAGTACATTTTGGTTCATAGTCCAACTACTTGCAGTCAACTTGTAAACGAAAACACACCAGCCAGTGCTTGATGATGTCATAGTTTGTGGAGTCTTTAATCCATTTTTTTTCTGCCTCCAAAGTGAGTGAAGCTATTTTATTGTTTGCAAAGAATGTTAAAGGTACTTGGGAGTACAAGACTTAAGACTGTCACTCTTGTGAAATTAGAGGTGCCTAGGAAGCTTGATGATGCCAGAAACTCATGGCTATAGCCAAGTCCATGGGTCTATATCAGTTCTGGCCACAATCAGGAAAATGAAAATGAAATAAGATTGAATTCTTTCTCAGCCACACCATTAACAGCTAAGCTAGTGTGTAGGAGCAAGAGTGATGGAACAGATGGAATACCTATTAAGTCTTTGAAAAGGAACAGAAGACCAGAACTAGAGGAGTGTGTTGATAAAAGCTATGATTATAAAGAAGGCCAAGTCTTTATATAAGGATTTGAAGGGACAAGTCAGGAAGAAACTTGGCACAGTGTAAGGAGTAGTTTGAGAAATTTTAAGAGGGGTCACAGTGTCCGTAACATTTGTATGGTTGAGGAGGCTGCCATTGTTGATACTGAGGCAGAAGAACAGTACTATGAGTATTTAAAGAAGAGTATTGAGGAAGTGCTACAAACCTCAACATCTTTAATGTGGATGAGACTGGCTAATTTTAGAAGACTCCTCCAAGGTTCAAAGTAGCCAAAGATCGCCTGACAAATTTGTTTGAAGGGAAAGCTGATTGAGATTTTAAGCTTAGGGTCTTCCTCACACTTCATACAGAAAATCCCATATGGAGCAATGAAGGAACTAGCTTACATGTGATCAGGCATTTTAATCAAATGGGTTGAGTAACCTAAATTATTTTTCATGAGTGGCTTATTTGTTCTGTGCCTAGCTGTAGAGTATTAATGTACCAGAAAAAGTTTAGGCAATGAAATTTTGGTTATTTTGACCATGTAGTAGGCCATCTTGAACATCTGCACAAGATGAAACCAAAATTTTGGTGGAGTTCCTCTATAAAATCACCTCTTTTCTTGCTTCAACTCATAGATTAGGGTGTGATTGCAACATTCCGCCTGCTCCTTTTGACAAAAGTACAGATGAGGAGAGTGAACCTTTGATCAGGGAGTGGTAGAAGCATCACAGTATCTTGAATGGTGTGGACAACATCGCTGTGCTGTGGAAAGAAGTCACAGAAACGATGTTTTGGGCATGGTATGGCCATGGTTTGTCGGGTTTGAAGACGGGCAGAAATGTTGCCCCAGATTTAGCTAATGATAGCAAGTTGATGATGGTGTTGGCTGTGAAGGAAAAGAAGAAAGATTTTGAGTTGCCAGAGCCACATTCAGAGGAACAGACCATGAGGAACTTGTGGAGTTGAGGCAGAAAAACTTGTGGAATGGGCAGAAATATCCCCCACCACATGCTGCTGTACAACCAAAGGGTTAGCAGAAATGTTCAGTCTCTCAGAGCTGTAGCTCTCAGTGGTATGGATCTTAAATGTGAATATGCCTAAATGTTCTGTAGAGGGATAATAGATATTTTGTATGGCTACAAGAGGATTTATTGAGAGAGAGGCACACCACACAGCTAGCATTTGATAAATATCAAGAGAAATATGAATACTTTTGCTTCAGATGAAACAGTTGCTGAATCAGATTCAGATAATTCAGGTTACTTGGACAACCATAGTGCCCCTCCCTTTCCTTCCTAGTAAACTTCACTCCGAATTATCTCTCTTCACCACCACCTTAATCCCATACTATACATTTTCTGTTAAGTTTGCAGAAGATATTTGAATTAGGTGAAAAGAGAGCACAGTAAGTTGTTCTGAATTCCTTGAGCATGCACATGAATTTCCTGGTGCTTTTGAAAACTAGCATATTTCAAGTAAAAAGGAAAACACTTTCTTACTTATGAAAGAACATCATGTAAGAATTGGAAAGCAATGAAGAAAGTTGAAATAGGCCTCGACTTAATGCAGGAGTGTATTGCTAAGATAGTGATGAATGCTTCACAGCCTGGTTAGTACCATGTCTTGACTTCTAACACCTTGTTTATATAGTGTTTTGATGCACTTGCTTCTTTTTATGATCAAGAATATTTTTTTTCATCAAATAGATCATCTGGATCACTAGATCCTTCATCTCTAAAGTGGAAATACTGCTTGAAATCATCTGTGCTTAGTAGTCTACTGTGACCTCTTCTCTATACCATGGCTGATGGGTATCTGAAGAACTCTTGCATAATTTTTGTGAAAGGAGGATATAGGCATGTCGCAACATCACTAGAAATCATCTGGAATTCGATTATGGGGACAAAAACGTGGATTGCAGTTTATGTGAGGTCTCCTCTGCCAAATATATATGTAAGTCTCTCAGATTTCTGATTAAAGGGTTAAACTAAGTTTGTAGTTTCATATATAATCCAAAGATTAAGAGTTACAGGCAATTTTTGTTCAGCAAGATACCCCCCACCCTTTGCATTAAGGGTTTCATTTAATTAACAGTTGTGATTGCTTAGTGATAGATTTTAAAAGGATGTAAGACCATTGAATATATATATATATATATTATTTTTTATTATTATACTTGATCGCTGTTTCCTGCACAGTACATATATATACATACCAACATATACATATATACATACATACATACACACACATATACATGTATATACACATGTACATATTCACACTTGCTCGCCCCCATCCACTCCTGATATCACCCTGCCCCATGGGAATTAGCATCGCCACCCCCCGTGCCGGCGAGGTAGCGCCAGGAGACAGACGAAACGGCCACATTTGCCCACACTCAGTCTCTAGCTGTCATGTGTAATGCACTGAAACCACAGTCCTCTATTCTTGATACTACCTCGCTAATGCGGGAAATGTCAAATATGTATGAAAAAAATATTTTTTCATACTGTTTCCTGTGCTAGCAAGGTGCTACCTCGCTAATGCAGAAAATTGCAAATAAGATTAAAAGAAAAAGATGTATATATATTGCCAGGGTCTGTGGTTACACTATGAGTGAAAAGTCATCTTTGGCTAGACTGTATCATTGGGAGTATATTCTCTTCAAAGAACTGTTCACTCTAGAGGATTCTACATTTTCCTGCGACTGGAAGTAGCACAACCTTGGGATGCTGGAACTTTTAGAAAGAGGTCCTGGGTAATACCAGGACTTTTCCATAGAAATTGGTCCGAGGGTTATATATTTATGATTACTACTGGGCCAGTTTCTGTGAATATAAACTTATTACTTCTGCAGGAGCTAATAAATAATACTCACTCTCTGCCTTAAGAGTCCCTACAGTTGTTAGAAAGCTCCCATGGTGCTCAGAAAGCTAGTTTTGTCCACCAAGCAGGGCCATAGTTCATGAAGTGTAGTGATGGTGTGTGTGCATATTTTTGGGGAGAATGCAGGGCAATTGAGTTGTAAAGTGTTTGGTGTCTTCAGTGTGAAAGATTTATCTTGGGTATGAGGTGTTTTGGCATATATTAAAATGGTATTTATAGTGTTGTAGGGATGTATGATGCCTAGAGCATAGATGAGAAAGTGTGACTCATGTTTGTCTGGGAAGTGTGGTTGCTAATGACTGTATGTCCAGTGCAGTGGAGTTTAAGACCGAGTTAAGAGGGCACTTGTTTTGTGCGTTTTGGGTTATTTATGTTTGTATTTGTTTGTTTTGTATTTGTTGGGGGTAGGTTGATCTGTGAGCTAGAGATTGCTAAAGTGTTAGAAAGGAGGAAGGTTATTTTTGTTTTGAAATTAATGGTTAGTTTATGGAGTGGTCTAGGTGGGAAGGATCTATTGCTGTTGCAAAGAATTGAGTTTGGGGCATGTTAAAGTGAGATTGCATTGGGAGGATCTTGTTTCACTATGTACGTGTTGATTTTTTGTGGTTACTAGGTAGTCATTGATTGTTCTATGTATTGTATTTTGTGTGGTTTACAGTTTTGTTATATTTGCTATTGAGAGAGTGGAAGACCAGGGAAGTGAGGTGTAGTTTAGAGAGGAGTGGATTAATTGTTTGTAAAGGGTATTAGGGAATTCTTGTCCAAATCTGGTGCCTGTTTTATGTTTATATATATATATATATATATATATATATATATATATATATATATGTGCTTACCATTTGCTGCGTTAGCAAGGCAGCAGCAAGAACAGGTGACAAAGCTTTGGGGGAATATTCCTCACTTGGCTCATTGCTCTGTTCCTTCTTTTGGACAGTAATACAGGAAGGGAGGATTTCCAGCCACCCACTCCCACCCCTCTTAGTTGCCTTTTTTAACCTGCAGGGGCTACGTGGGCAGTATTCTTTCTCCCCTATCCCCAGGGATATATATGAACAAGTATGAATATGTACATGTGTATATATGTGTATGTGTGTGAATATATATATATATATATATATATATATATATATATATAAAGGGGTTCTGTGGTCAGGAAGTTACTGGTAAAAGCAAATAGATTGGTATCATTTGTATGTGATTGTATTGTCAAAATTGTCAACCTTTAATTATATATCTCAATATACTTTAAAACTCTCAATGAAATGTTTCATTGGGTATACTACTTGGTCTGATCTCTAGCTAGTCACTTACAGGAAGGTTAAAGCACCTGATTGTCAGACTTTGATTTAGCCCTTTTGATACTTTCATATCAATGCAGGTGACTAAGGAGTGTGCAAAACAGGTTCCATATATTTTCCTTATAGTCAAAAAAATGTTAACTGAAAATTTATATGACAGTTTTTAATAAGAAAACCATATTTTTGATTGTTGCATTGTAAGATGTAATACTCTCTGATATATGATTACCGAAAGAAGACCTACATGTTTTTGGTTAGGAAGTTTTGATTATGTAAATATTACCTCACCTCTGGCTGAGCCCCGTTAATAGGGGTATTTTTAACAGGGTCTATATGAATACTTTAATTTTGACAGAAACATTTGAAGTTCTTTTGTAACATGCTTTTCACTTCTTCATGATATTGCAATATAGTTTCAATAAGTGTATTTTCTATTTTCTACAATTGTAATAGAATTCTATTCAGACAAAATATGATTTGTGATTTATGGAAACAACCCTAATGTGAAAAATATATGTTTATTATATATTTTGTTTTGTATACATCAAAATATTACATATATATGAATGCCTGTTATTATTATTGTTATATAACCCCCACAAACCCTTTCCTTATGATCCAAGGGCTTCAGCAGCTTCACTTGCTAGCAGATGGACTCCTTTCAAGCAAGTTCTTTGACAAGATTGTATAATCTGTTGTATTATCAGGTGATTAGGGAAGAGATTTTAGAAAACATCGAGATATCTTTAAAAGACTGACAATACTAAAGGGCATTGATTCATACAAGGCTCAAGATCTATCAGTGAAGGAAAGCATTTTGAGACTGTGATTATTTCAAGTATAGAAGAGTTTCATTATGGTATATTTCAATTTCCAAAGTTTTTTGGGGTGAAAAATACCCTGAACTTTTACCTGCAATTTTTGGTATTTTCTCAGGCAAATAGATTTCCTTGTACACCTCAGTAAATGGACTAATTTACACACTGATTATGAATCTTGGGTGGAAATATTGTTTAAGACTTATTAATGCTTTTATTAATGCTTGTAATTAATTATTAGAATGAGATTTTTCAAAGATTTTATGATAATTTGCTTCATATTTATAGGGTATCTATCAGTAAGGGAAAGCATTTTGAGCTTTTTTTTTTTTTGTGATTATCTCAAGTACAGAAGAGTTTCATTGTGGTATATTTCAATTTTCAAACAAGTTTTTTGTGGTAAAAAATACCCTGAACTATATAACCTGCAATTTTTGGTATTTTTTTCAGGAAAATAGGTTTCCTTGTACACCTCAGTATAAGGACTATTTTACACACTGAATATGAATTTGGGCTTGAAATATTGTGTTGTTTAAGATTCATTAAGGTGTGTAATTAAGTATTAGAATGATAAGATTTTTCAAAGATTTTGTGATAATTCGCTTCCTATTTATTGGGTATCTATCGGTAAGGGAAAGCATTTTGAGCCTTTTTTTTTTTTTGTGATTATTTCAAGTATAAAAGAGTTTCATCGTGGTATATTTCAATTTTCAAAGTATTCCTTATCCCCTGGGGATAGGGGTGTAAAAATACTTCCCCCGTATTCCCTGCGTGTCTTAGAACGCGACTAAAAGTGGCGGGAGCGGAGGGCTGGAAACACTCCCCTTCTTGTATTTTCAATTTCTAAAAAGGGAAACAAGAAGGATTCAAGCAGGGAGTGCTCATCCTCCTCAAAGGCTCAGACTGGGGTTTCTGAATGTGTGTGGATGAAACCAAGATGAAAAGAAAGGAGAGATAGGTAGTATGTTTGAGGAAAGAAACCTGGATGTTGTGGCTCTGAGTGAAAGGAAGCTCAAGGGAAAAGGGGAAGAATGGTTTGGAAACGTCTTGGGAGTGAAGTCAGGGGTTGCTGAGAGGACAAGAG
>JAYMFT010220642.1:0-11356 GCA_038088735.1 Panulirus argus | reverse complement strand
TATATATATATATATATATATATATATATATATATATATATATATATATATATATTCCAGGAAAGACGAGGTATGACTTAGACGCTTGGATGAGGTTTTACCAAATTTCGTTCTTGTTATATACAGCACTGAGGACACCAGATGAAGTCTACTAATTAGATGCTTAATTTCCAATATGCAAAAATGTTTACTCACGAATTAATAGCCCCGTGATTACCCAATCCACAGCATTATAACTAAAATTAGCCACCCCCTTTTTTTTTTACATTGTTTTTACACTGTGTATGAGATATCTTGAATGTATTCTGTACTCTGGCTAATTATATCGATGGGCTGTAATTACTGAGCACAGTAATAATAATTCGCGATGATTTTACTTATGTTTATAGTGACTGTGATAATAATACTCAAGCACAATTTTTCTTTTTTTTTTTTTACATTTTCTGTACACGTCCAAAAGGTTCATTTTTCTAGACTGACATAACTGACTGGAGGAAGGTATATAGGGCTTTATTGTTACTGGTGATAAGGTGTCTTTTTTACGCCGCTGGCGACCGCTAACAGCACCGTAAAAGCGGCCTGACTTATAGCGCAATATGTTGGCCACTTATTTGCATAATGTTAACTGCTTTTTATATGTAGTCACACCAGTTTCTTAGAAAATGGGAAGGACGTTCACACGAGATGCCTCGTACGTGAAATACGGTGCCCGTATGGAGAACACGGCTTCGTATGAAGAACACGGTTTTATTTTATCAGGAATTTGATATTTATTTCCGATAGTGAAATTAGTGGGTTCTATTTTTAAACGTTGACCCAGTTTTATGTTTTATGTCAGGTAGCATCTGGCGTGAGGCTTAAACCATCTAATTGGTAATTATTGACCCCCGTTCCCTCCAGGGTTGATATGATTCCATCCTGACCAATTTTGCTGCACAGGTAGGCAGACAGGCAGATGGCCTGTTACCAGTAGTTTGGATGGACCATTTATCGTCGCGGGGTTCATTGTCTCTGATTGGCCCGTTGGCCGAGCCCGGGAGGTCGTTACGAGCGATGACGTAACGCCACCGAATGCAATTGCGCGGGGGGGGGGGTAAGAGATGCATAACAGGCAGTACGTTGTGTGGGTTGTAGAATTAAGTGATGGTTTCATGTTTCTTAGGTTGTATGTGGGATGGTTCATTGCTTGCTTAACGACCCTGACCCTCAATGGGCTTCACAGCCGAAGCAAATAACGAAGGATCCACTGAACGAACAGGTTGTTCGGCCTCGTTAAGCGTTAGAGGTGTCGTTGAGCACGACGGCGTACGACCTCTTGAGCACGACGGTGTACGACCCTTGAGCACGACGGTGTACGACACTAGTAGTTGAAAATGTGATTTACTCGGAAGATACTGTTGTCGTTGGGATTTGTGTGTGTGTGTGTGTGTGCGTGTGTGTGTGTGTGTGTGTGTGTGTGTGTGTGTGTGTGTCCATTACACATGCTGGCAGACAAATGCTTCTCCTCGTAACAGTTTTAAAACTCAATTTCTCCGCCCCTTTAGGGATGTTAAATGGACTCAAGCGCTAACCAGTTTACATAACTTTTTTAAACAGTTAACCGGTTTGGAGGTAGTTTGATTTGCCCGCCTCCCCGCTGTTACACTCGCTTGATGCCACGGTTTATTTTTTTTTCCGTGGGAGTTTAATCATCTTGGGTTTTTTGCCTCGTTTGTATATCAGAAAAAAAATTTGTTTTTCGTGATTTTTAAAATTTTTTCTCATTGACGAATCGAGCCTGTGCTTGCTTCGGTTAGTTCCTTGTCCCAGGAGACAACAGTCTCCAAGCTCAGCGTGAAGTACTTTTGGCGTCTGTTCCCAGCGTCACGTTGCAAAGAATAAATTCACTCGCCCGAGCATACGCGCGCATTACACGATCATTTCCCTCTTCTTTCAAATTTTAATTCTCCAGCTATGATCATTTATACAGGTAACGTGCCGCTCTTCCAGTGAACGGAGATTGTATTACATTCAAACTGCGTATATCACACGTATAATCTGAAATGTTTTGAGGGGGGAAGAGGGACCTGTTTCATATCTGTATTACCAGCGCGGTCGTCCGACGTATATATATATATATATGTATATGTATGTATGACAATGGCTCCAGTAACGACTGGAGAGGATTGGGTAGTTAAAGGCTTTTGCAGGCATGGTAACGACGAGCAGGGATCAGAGCGAGTGCGCGAGTCCGTGGCTGATCGTAATGTTGAAGAGATGTGCAAGAGCCGTTGCAATTTTCCGCCGTTGCACATGTTGCAGCGAGCCACTCATAACTAAAGACTAGATGCTCGCCACAGCAGCAGTTTCTGTCTGTATATATATATAAGAGGCATTACCCCCCTCACCAGACTCGAGGATTTTACGTGCTTTAGCTCGTCATTGATTGAGATTTATTCTCCACGCTTTCGAGGATTGGTATAAAGACGTAATAGTTTAAGACATATACGAGGGATCGCTTGGTCCAGAGTTTGGACGGACAGTCGAAGCTGAAGTTGAGGTGTTTCAGGATAAGAACAGAAGTTCCAGTTTTAAGTCCTGGACGCCACAGGTTTGCGGTGAGAATCACGCGCAGACGCCACAGATAAACGTAGGATATCCTTTTAAAGTGGCTTCCCTTTAAAAAAAGAAAATATCTTGGTTCTGCTGCTCTAAAGACTCCACAAAATCGTATCATGTCTACAGTTGGTAAGTATGGTTTTCTGATGCAGAATTAAGATGAGGATTTTGCTCAGCCATTTTACGTCAGTTTTTCCAGTCCACTTCTAAGTTATTTGACTGTGGTTCGAAAATCCTAAAGTCACATGTGCTGTTTATATCTTGCAAGGCGGACTGAATCAGCCATGCCCCTTTCCTTGCCGGATAAAGTGAAGTGGTGCTGGACGATCCAGCTGAAATGGACCAGAAGGACCACCTGAAACGGACCAGAGGAACCACCCGGAACGGACCGGACGATCAGCCTGAAACGGCCTGGATGAACCACCCGAAACGGACCAGAGGAACCACTTGGAACGGACCGGACGAACCACCCGAAACGGACCGGACGAACCACCTGGAACGGACCGGACGAACCGTTCCACCTTCACCGGGACAGGACGAATCAGGTGACTCAGCGGAGGGGAGGTGAGACAAGAGAACCAATATCAACGCCCAGATTACCGTGATAGCAAGCGAGGAAGAGGGGGGCGGGGGGTTTGGGGTTGGGTGGTTTACCACAATCCCTGCGGCGGACCACTCCTTGGGGCCAAAGCCTTACAACCACTTCAGCGTGGTAATAACACACGCAGCCCCGATCACTGGAGACCGTTCGTTTTATCGCTGGATTAGCCTGGGGGAAAAATACTGTACTCACGGATCCGGGGGAAAGAATACTGTTGTCTATTATTTGTGGGGGGAAATAATGTTGGCTTCTATTTATGGGGCAAATAATGTTGTCTCTTATTTATGGGGAAAGTGCTGGTTCCTCTTATTTGTGGGGGAAATACTGTTGTCTTTTATTTGTGGGGGAAATAAAGTTGGCTTTTATTTATGAGGCAAATACTGTTGTCTCTTATTTACGGGGAAAGTGCTGGTGCCTCTTATTTGTGGGGGAAATACGGTTATCTTTTATTTGTGAGGGAGATACTAGTACCTCTTATTTGTTAGGGAAATGATGTTTTCTCTTATTTGTGTGGGAAATACATTTTTCTCCTGCTTGTGTGAGAAATTACTGTTCCCTCACTCTGTAAGTGGCCCATGTCTAAAACGGTGACTGATTAAGCTGTTTCTTGTTACTCCAGCAAAAGTGTTGTACTTTCCTAATCAGCCTAAAAGATTTTACTGTCTACCTGAGGATTGTGATATTAACGGTAAGGGTTAAATTTATGGATGATCCCCAAAGTAATTAATCAACATTCGTGTGTGGAGGTAAATACATTAACAGGGGCAATTGCGTCGACAGTGAATATCAGATGACAAATTCGGAATCGTTTCACGTGATCAAGTAGATAAAATCTCTGATGGAAATAGTTTGTTTGTATTGCGTGTTCCCTTGTAACTCACTCCCGTAACGCCCTGTGAGGAAGTGGACGATGCGTCTTGCGAACACAGAATCTGTTTAGAACACTTCCCAACGCCTCGCTGCATAGCGTGGTATTAGTAACGCGTTACTCGGTGTTTCGTGGCAATACTGGAGGCGAGGGAGATGGTCCGGGGCTGGGCGTGCAGAGACCAACCCGTAACAACAGGACCATCTCCTTTTACACACTCCCCCCCTTCCCTCCCTCCCTCCCTGTGGGGTAGCTAGTTCGTCCACCCCCCACCCATGTGTGGGTGGGGGGATCACCCTTCCCCCTCCCCTCAATCCTAACACCCCCTCCCCTCCCCTCCCCTCCTCTCTCTCCCACCCCAGGGGTGGCGGCGCCGCCCCCACCCACCCACCCACCGGCCAGGGCGGGATCTGGCAACACACCTGGTATAAAGCTCCATGTTCTCAAGGGGATTGTCTCCTGCCACTCATTCACACACACAGGTTCCCTGTGTGTGTGTGTATGTGTTTTGTGTATTTGCTTTTGCATGTGTACACACGCGTGTACATCTGTGTATGTATTGTTTATGCATTCATGTGTACATATGCTTGTGTGTGTGGATGTTTGTGTATGTGTGTGAATGATATGTGTCTGTCTGTCTGTCTATCTGTCTATCTATCTATCTATCTATCTACCTACTTGTATATCTATCTATCTATCTACCTCTCCGTCTGTCTATCTGTCTATCTATATATCTATCTGTCTGTTTGTCTATCTATCTATCTATCTATCTGTCTATCAATCTACCTCTCCGTCTGTCTGTCTGTCTATCTATATATCTATCTGTCTGTTTGTCTATCTATCTATCTATCTATCTGTCTATCAATCTATGTATGTATGTATGTATTTATGTATGTATATATGTATGTATCTATCTGTCTATCTACCTATCTATCTATCTATCAATATGTGAGTGTGTGTCAAAGCTGTTAAATTGCTTGCCTGTACGTAGTCAGTAACAGACTAAGACACGTTAGTCGTAGCTCTTACTTTAGCTCTTGCAGAGGATTAGAGCGATAGTGCAAAATTAATCCCGGCCTAAAATCTACAACGGGTGTGTGCTAGAACGCTGACTGTGAATGACAGAGTTGAACTCCATGTCAGAACGCCCTGATATCCGGTATAGGTGTTGAGATCGTACGATAATGCTGTGTGTTAAGCGTTCTCCATAAGGCTGAAGATCATGATTTGCTTATTAGTCTTAGTGTATAGAGCAAGGGGATGCTGAGCCCGCTGGATTGATAAGAGAGAAATGCAGGAATGCTGAAACCTGCACTGAAAATACTTTGGAAAAATCATGTTCCCGATATGATGACATATCTCGAAGATTTCGGGACCTGCGGTAGATCGAGGGCGTGTCTTCAAGGTTTAAGAGGAACCACGCCTGTGGCACTCTGGAACGCCACACTGTTAGACGCGAGGCGAGAGAGAGAGCAGTCTCTGGTAGGTGATGGCAATTAAAGTCTACGGTCCGTGACCTCCAATAACCTGAATGGGCAGAGAGGTGGTAACTCTACGGCTTAGTCCCAGACCCCAGCTCTAGGGGTAGAAGAAGACCTCCCAAACCATCGCAAGGTATACGTGAGGTAAGTTAAGGTCCCAGACCCCCCCTGTGGGGGATAGAAGACCTCCCAGACCATCGGAAGATAAGGTAAGGTTCCAGACCCCACCTGTGGGGGATAGAAGACCTCCCAGACCATCGTAAGATAAGGTAAGGTTCCAGACCCCAGCTATGTGGGGGTAGATGAAGACCTCCCAGACCATCATTAGGTATACGTAGAATATAACCAAAGCGCCTTGGAGGAGGAATACGATTGAGAGAGAGAGAGAGAGGAGAAAGGAAAATCGCCTTAGAAGAAGAATAAACAAGAAATCGTGATGGCACACGAAAGAAATCGAGTGCGCGCGTGTGAGAACAGTCCAGTAAAACAAGGAAAGTCTCTGTGGAGCGACGGGAAGTTGGAATAGAAAACCAATAGGGGGAGGTGGGCAGGCTGATCTGGAAGGCAGATTCCAGCGACAGATACAAAAGGTTCCAGCGTCTTATCGACGGAAATCCGAAACCCGTTTCTGTATTCGTGAGGGATTTTATTTTTGCGCTGCCCGGAGCCAGAGTGAAGTACCCCTGCCTGAAATAAACATTGTATTTGATTTTGAATACAAATGTTGCTATTGAGAGGAAATAATTTCGGTAATTCCAGCAATATGTAGTTTGGTTCTGTTTAAGGGATGCGAGAGAACCATGTTTGGACGAAGGAGTGCGCGCATTACTTGTCTCGTGGTGTCAAGTCTGTAGCTAAATTGATTTACATTTGAGAGTGCATACAGGGAGACCCGTTGGGGTTACCGCACTCACCCCCAGCAAGCTGGAGGGAGGGACTGTCTCTGGTTCGACCCCGCGCGCAGCAAAGTCTTGGACAAAAGTTCCCCTGGGCTCCAAGAATTACCCCCCCTTGCTCATCGAGCATTAAATAGGAACCTGTTGGTACGTCGGTTGACGGACGACCCCCATCACGAGGGTGGTTCGGATCGACGTAGAATGATGAGCGTGCGTCTCGAAGCCTGAACGAGAAAAACAGGTAAGATAAAAGATGAGAAGACTGGATGATTTTCAACGGAGAATATCTTCATTGTCTTGCCCCTTTTTTTTTACGCTTAAGTATTTCTAAAGTGTACCGGACCAGCTTTGCTGTGGCGGGTACTTGGGCCTGTGGGGTTGGCCTGCTGCGGCAACCAACAGCTTGGTCGACCGAATGAAACCACCAACACAGCAGCCTCGGACTCGGGCCCCCGAGGTAGTTTGTGTGTGTGGCGGGAAAAAAGAAAAAGACCACCACCTCCTTCGAAGTCAAGGTAATCTCAGAACCCCAGAGCTTGATCCATCGTGAAAGAAGAAAAATAAAAAAAAAAAAAACAGTGACGGCAAAGACTGGAAAGTTTCCAGGACGCTGAGGGGGAAGTATGGATTGACAGGTTGAGGGAGTGATTGAGATGAGGCATCGCCTGGAAGATTAGATATGACGGAGCGAGCCGACGGAGCTGAAGACTGAGCTGGAAGGAAGAGAGAGAGAGAGTGAGAGATCGAGTGACTGGGAGAATATTTACATATATATATATATATATATAAGCCCGCGACGTGGAGGAGGTAGCGCCGTACGTGCATTGAGAGCGCGTGTGACCAAAGAACTGTCTTGCGTACAGGAAGAGAGTGCCCTAGACACTTTTCCGACCGGTGGTTGTGACTGGGCGTCGAAGGCGTGCAGCCCAACTTGCCACACGACCAACCATTGCAGCCAAAGGCCTCCTGACGGCATTGCGGTTAGGACTGGAGATCAGGGAATATTGCTCGCATCTAGAACCGGCGAGGAGGCATACGGCACTCTAGGTTAGGCTACTGAGTCTGGCATCTAGAACTTGCCGGATGGTATGATGATGATGATACTCTGGGTTAGATACTTAAGTGAACGCGGCATCTAGAACCGCCCAACTTTGGATGAGGTATCCAGAAAGCGACCGGCTGCTATCAAGGGATCAAGTGAGGGGAGGGTTTGGTGTCGTCCAGTGCGAGCCATCTGGCGGAGGAACTGGGGGCCCCAAAACCCTAGGAAATCAACATCAAGTTACGGGCTGCGGGGGAGGCAAGGGTGATTGGTTTACAGGCCTCGGAAGGGAGCAAAGTGTGGTTAATGGGCGACGTCGGGGAACATTTGCCCCGTGAGTGACGCCAAGGGAAAACCCTGGTCTCGGTGGACTTTGACTCGGGAGGGAGAGAAGGATGAGGGGGGTGCCAGGTCCTGGCTGTGTGGGCGTGTATAGGAGTCGGGAGGTGTTCTGGAAGTCGTGGCTGGATGTGTTGGAGTGGATGACCTGTTGTAGAAGTCGTGGCTGTATGGAGTGTATCTAAGTGATGACCTGTTGTAGAAGTCATTTTCCCTATTTTTTTTTTTTTTACTAGAGTCTTAAAAGGGATTGACCTCGATTGAGGAAGACTTGGGGGTGGTTAAGCTGAGGTCATGGCTCAGCGTGTAAGAGTGTCTGGAAGTAATGACTTGCTCTGTGGGGGAGGATGAGGTTATAGTAGGTCATGGCTCTGTGTTTGTGTAGGAGTTTCTGGAAGTGTCGACCTGGATCGTGTAGGAAGTAGGTTGAGGGAGGTCACGGCTTTATATGTGGAGGAAGGAAGACCTGGAACCTGGACTGCGGAAGCGAAGAACGCCATTTACTGGAGACTGGAAGGTAGACCTCCATGCGTGGCGGTGACGGAGGCGAGGAGTTTCCAGGCAGTGGCAGCTGGAACGAGGAATATGGAATGCATGAGTGACACAAGTCTCGGGTTCGTGAGTGATAGGAGCGAGGACCCGCAGGTGTGTGAGTGACAGGCGTTCGGTACCTCGGGGGTTTATGAGTGAAATGAGGAATCTCGTCGGGTTTATGAGGGGGCCCCCCGGAGGAGGGAAGAACGCCCCGGTTTTTGGATTGGAACGGAGTAGACCACCTGGTTTATGACGGAAGACCTTTGGTTTATACTGGAGACCATCTGGGATATGGATTGCAATGGGGGTACATCCTCTGGTTTATGGATTGCACTGGCGCAAACGGTATGGTTGATGGATGATAGAGGAGAGACGTCTGGCCTGTGGATGACGGCTGAGAGGGGGGGAGGGGGAGTGAACTACGGACTGTTGGATGACTAGAAGTAGGAAATGAGAGTTACTGAAAGTCGCTCGAAAGGAGAAGCTGAAAACGACAAAAGAGATTGTGGGTAGTTAGGACGTGGAACGACGACAGGTGTACGAGTAACGCAACGACTCATCACCCCCCCCCCCCCTTGTTGACAACATCAGAGGTAATATGGCTTTCTCATCGACTAGAAGTGTACAAAGGGCAACCTGCAGACGAATATGGTACAAGTCTTCCACAAGGCCTTGGAAATTAATCTTCTATGTAAAAATACTTCCTCACTGGAACGAAGGAAGGACTGGCTGGAACATGGAAAATAGATTCAGTGAAGAACTGGAAAGATGTGAGGAAGAACACTTATGGAGTAAGGATGGACGTTTGGTGGCCATGTCTTGAACTACTTTGAACAACATGTGCTGCACCGTGGACTCCCGTGGTGTAGCGGTTAGCGTTCCTGACCGTGACATATTCGCACGGGTTCGAAACCTGGTTGCTGCGGTATTCGGTCCACAGTCAACCCAGCTGTTCATCCAACCCTTGCGGTATGTCGATGGACTGAAAGATTCAGTTAGGTTGCGTTCTTTATAGGAACCGGAGACCACAGCGCCAAACAGCCTGGTAGAACTGGCCCTTACCAGGGAAGGTGGTTCGTAATATTTTACGAGCAGACGACGCTTCCCCGAAGCTGCAGTAAAGTATATCTTTAGTAGGGAAGGGGGGAACGTGGACGTCACGTTTTTTGTAAGACAGAAAGCGGGAGAGGTTGGATTTGTGGCTGACGACAACGTGAGGTTAACACATCTGCTTCATATCTGACGGGAAAATTGTGCCTTAAAAGTCTCGAGGGAGAAAATGGTGAGGTCTTTGGGAGTTGTCGAGGGTGGAAAATGTGGGAGTGAAATTATTTTATACCGCCGCGTAAGTATACCGCAGGAAAGAGAGAGAGAGAGAGAGAGAGAGAGAGAGAGGCTCGGAAGATTGCAGAGGCCGAGTGGTAAAAAGCGAGCACAAACGGATTGCAAG
Source organism: Panulirus argus (assembly GCA_038088735.1). Taxonomy (NCBI): domain Eukaryota; kingdom Metazoa; phylum Arthropoda; class Malacostraca; order Decapoda; family Palinuridae; genus Panulirus; species Panulirus argus. The sequence continues at coordinate 1,547 of JAYMFT010220642.1, read as the reverse complement.
GAGGATTGAGAGACGACGGCTGGAGGGTTTCCATGGGAGGGTCTGGAACGCGGTGGATGACTGGAAAGACGAGTAGTAACAGGTTTGGAAACATTCAGCCTGGGGAGCTAAGCTGTCAGTACGGAGGAGAGTCGAAACAGAAGCAGGTTCACTGGGTCCTGTCGAGAATGTCTGTGGTAGACTTCGGGGGAAACTTAAAGTGGAACTCGAGAAAAATTATCCGTGAACTTCTTCAGCTACCGAGGCACAAATTACGCCAGTCGTGGACTTTTCAGACAGTCGCGTTCGAGGTTAGACGTCCCATATGGTGTATACTTGGCGTAGAATTCTTAGTTAGGTCTTGTCTTGTCCCCTCGTCTCTCTCTCTCTCTCTCACAGCTCGGGGCTGAACACAGACTTTCGGGTTGAGCCTAAGGGGCAGCTTCAGAGGTGCCCCTCCCCCACGTAGCCACGACAGTGGTGATCATGATAATGATGTATAGACGTATCTTAAGCTTTGATGTACCATGTGTTGAGGGGGGGGGGTTGTCTTGTTGGACGGACGGCCTTTAGCTCCGCGTCACACTCTGTGGCCTCTCTCCATCAGACCGGATGGTGCTACATAAAGCCTCCCATATTGTATATGTCTCGCCATTTGTCTCACCCGGCATGTCGTAGGAGAAGGGTGTGGTAGGGTCTTGAGTTTGAGGGTTGTTCCCGAGGTGTTCCTTCTGCGTACTGGTCGCACTTCGAATCTGTATAGCTGATATGCTAAATAGGAAGGAAAACAGAGGATTGAAAGCACTGACAGACATTTTGGGTCCTTTCCAGGCTGTCTGCTTAAGGTTGGAAGATATTGGAAAACAGAGATTGATATGTTCAGGTGTTAGAGTGTTGTCCGTGATAACTGGAAGAACGATGGATCCAGGTTCCAGACCGGGTTTAATGGAGGTAGACGGACCTTCCAAAATCACCACCAGAGGGTTGCGGTCATAAGCCAAAAATGTCTTGCAGCCGTACCCTGAGGTCGTACTTTCATGTACCCCAAGGGTCGTCCTCTCGTGCGCAAGGGTCGTAATTTTGAGTCCAGGGGTTCCACTTACTGCCGTGCCCAAGTGGTTAAAACTACATAAAGTGGTCGTTAACCAGTCCATACATCTATTTTGCTGTGAGCTCTTACACTGTACGGTGCAGGGGACAGACCAACAGGCCATAGTACCCGCAATGTGTATGCAAATTACATTGATCTCACATCCCATTGAAACCTACAGACTATATAGAATTTTTTGCCAGTTAGTTGGTCTATACGTTTCCCGATATTTGCTCGCACAGCCGTTCTTGTCTCGTGTTCTTCAACGTACGCTTATCACAGTGGAATGAATATATCTCCAGTCCTGGTTCGAGACCCAAGATTTCTTGGAATTTTCTGGATTAAGTTACATTTCCCACGTGTGTTCCGGTTTATAAAGAATGAATGTTCATTTCTCCTTGATTATTATCATTGTTATTATTATTATTATTATTATTATTATTATTATTATTATTATTATTATTATTATTATTATTAT
>JAYMFT010220631.1:0-11356 GCA_038088735.1 Panulirus argus | reverse complement strand
GTGTGTGGGTGTGTGTGTGTGTGTGTCTGTCTGTCTGTCTGTGTCTGTATTTTGCGAAACTGTTTTGTTAACTGAGTGTTGCAGCTCAATTATATCCATGAAACACTACTGGTTCCCCTTCATGATAACATTTGACAATGTTTGCTTCGTAAGCCTCGCATGCATCTTGGTATATTGCTAGTCTGAGCCACTCCTTTGTCTGGAGTGAATAATCTCTATGGATAACAGAGATAACAACATCAGGGGCTGTGTTGTCATGGTTGATCAGATACCTTAGCACGGTCCTTAAAGCGCTGTTTGTTGTCTTTCGTATATGCCCATTCAGAGAGTGATGGTGGCGGTGGAGTCATTTCATACATGAGGGACATTTCCCACCTCAGAACTCGTGCTGAGGATACGAGTGATTGCATTAAACATCAGTGAAGTACTGACAACTGTATGTTCTCTAGCAGGCCCGTGAAGGCAGTCGGATGCTTCCCTATATAATATCTTTCTCTGTTTCCGTTCAGAGAGCCGATCCGCTATCCACGCGCGGATTGGATCTCCTATGCTGCTAGCTTTACTATTACATCGAATGCTTTATATCAGTCCTATTATATAACATCAGGGGGTATACTGTGGTCCCATATATCATATATATGACTTATGGAAATCACTCAGATTCATTGATCATGATATTTTATACCGGAAACCATATTGATGGTCGTTATCAATCTTTTTTCTTATGTAGGAATTTAATGATTTTGTCTCCGTTAACCTAGAATCCAAGTTGAGGTTAGTGGGTTGCCAGTACAACGCACATTTCCTGTCTACTTTTTTGGATAATGGTGTCACGTTTGCCAGCTTGCGGTCACTAGGCTGCCTCCCTTCCTGCAATGATTTGATAAATATTTTGGCGATCATACGTGTGAAATTACCTATTTATATTGTACTGGGAGAGAGTTTTACATCTCGCGAACATTCTCTAGTATCATACAACTTCTTATATCCATGTATGATGTCTGCGTATATCAACCTCATTCATTTCATCCACCACCCGTATACTATAAAAGTAAATCCTCACATCTTTGTCCTTTAAATATTTTTCGCTTATTTTCATGGTATGTCCCCTCGTTGTCCTAACCCGACATATTTCGAAATTTCTTTTACTGTCAGCATCATCATTCTAGTTTAAAAACTTGAAGACGTAGTCAGGTCACCCCTCACTCATTTTACTTCCCTGTGGGTAAATTCAAGGCTGGTAACCTTCCCCTGTAACTCAGCGCTCTTCGTTCTAGCGCCATCTTTGCTGTCATCATCTGAAACCTCTCTATTAACTCTTGTGCTTTCCTTTAGGTGCGGTGACTAAATGTGATAAGCATATTCTAACTCTGGCCGTATGTAGGATATAAACAGCTTGCTGAATATTTCCTTATCCATATACTTGAAAGCTATTCTACATTTGTCAACAGACAGTTTGTCTCCTTTACTACTCTCCTAATGTGGGACCCTGGCGACGGTTTGGGACGGAGTCTGCTTCTAAGACTTTCTCACACACAGACTCCTGAAGCTTATTTGAATGTACATACTAATCATATTGAGGCATTCTTTCACTCCATCCCAACCTCATGAACTGACATTTGCTAGGGTTGAATTTCATCAACCATGCATCAGACCAACTTTAGAGTCTGTCTAAGTCCCCTTTTAAATGCATGTAAACCTGTTCACTTTTCATTTCTCTTGTGACCATTGCATCAACTGCAGAAATGATCAGGTGGAGTCTACACCTTCTGGCAAGTCGTTCACATGGATCAGGAAGAGTGACGGTCCCAAAACGCTCCTCTGGGTTATTCCCCTGATGGCCTCCATCCATTTGGGGAAAGCTCCTCTGATATGTCCTTTGTTCCTCACCACTAAGGCAATCTGTCCATCGGAGGAATCTCCCCTTTATTCCTGCCAGGTGATCAGCCTCCTATGCGGTAGTCAAAAAATTCTGGCAGTCCAGAGACACACACTGCTCAGCCTTCCCTTTTGTCTAAGACAGAACTCACTTTTTTATAGAAATGTAAGAGGCTCGTTAAACATAAATTCCTTTCCCTAAAATAGTATTGTCTCTCACTTAGGCAATTTTTCCTCCGTAGAAAGTCATCCATTTGCATTTTCATTAACTTTTTCAGGATTTTACAAGCTATACTTGTCAGGAAGGCTGGTCTGTAGTTCAACGCCTTTTCCTAGTCTCCTTTCTTATAGATAGGTACGACTTCATGATGTGATTCACAGGATTTTAAAGTGTACAGGTTCATTATTACACTTGAACTGGTAAACTACACTAAGTCTCGTTATCTATGAGCAGGTTATTCATTCTGAGGTTTATGCCCACCATATATCCCAACCCTTTCTTCGAAACGCCAACTTTGGCAACCTCGGGAAAGCTCAGCGATCGTCCCTACGCTGCGTCTTTACTGACTTTTCTTGGGACGAGTATCGCTTAATGTTGTGTGGAATACATGGCAGAGGTTACCTTACATGGGATGGATCCCCACATCCTATCTTGTATTAAATCTTGCTTTCCGCACTCCCACAAGCCGTCCCCCTCCTCCTCCCCCTCCCCCTTCCCCCCGTCATGATTTGATAGCTCATGCTCAGATGCCTGGCTGTTGCATCCCGTGACAGAAAGTACCGGGCCATGAAATTCCGCCCTTCCCCTGCATCTCATTCAGTTTTCTATTGTGCATGGAAGCACCGCAACGGTGTCCTATTATGTCAAGTCAAGCACACCTTCATAGACAGAAAGTGTCCTTAATGGCTTCTCCTTCTACTGACAAACCTCTTTTCCTTAACCAAAAACATGATTAACTTTTGTAATTCAGCCTTTCCCCCCTCTCTTCCCACCTGATCAATCTATAGCTAACACTTCAATCCATAAAGCCGCTCTTTTTGGTACGTTATTCTCCTCTAGTGAATCTATACCATCCGTATTTCCTTCGCCCAAGGTCTTCCGAGTAGTCTTCCATCTCCAGGTGGACAAGGTGTACAGGCCAGATGGCCTACCTCCTCGAATCCTAAAGGAGTTGTCGTCTTAACTAGCATCAATCTCTGATTGCCTAGTTCACCACTGCATAAAGTCCCAAACTTTCCCCTCCGCTTGGAAGCAAGCCTTAGTGCAGCCCCTCCCTATGAAAGAACGCCTCTCTAATCTCTTCAACTATCGCCCCATTGCTCTCATCTCTGCTGTCTCTAAAGTCTTTGAAACTCTCCTAAACTTTCACTTTCTAAAACACATAGAATCCCATTCTCCTTTGTCCGATCACCAATATGGGCTTCCCAGTGCTAGGTCTACAGGTGATCTTTCCTCCTATGGGACTCACTTCTGGTCCTCCTCTCTCAGGGATTTTGGTGAAAATCATTTTCGTAGCCTCGACATATCCTAACGTATAGGGAGTGGCATACGTTTGTGCTATCTAACCTCCCTCCCTTTGTTTTGTTTTCTCTGCTTCTCTCTGTTGTCTAAGTTTCATATTCGGCCGTTTTATTGCAATAGTCGTTGACTGACCGTCCTCCTCCACCTAACCTGTAATCAATGTTGCTCCTTAAGGTTCTGTCCTATCACCTACTCTCTTCCTTGTTTTTGTAAACGATCTTTCTCCTAGCTATAATCCTATTCATTCTTATGCTGATGATTCGACTTTACACAATTCAACTTATTTCCTCTCCCTTCTTACTTTATATATTCGTTCTCTTTCTCATAATGAACATATTTCCTCTCTCGGTTTAGACTTGTGCAGCATCTCGGATTTGGTAAGCACTGATCTAGTTTTTTGCTTCTAAAGCGCAACTTTTTTCCCATATTTCTAACTAATATTATTCGTTTATCTCAGTCTAATTCAAAACAGAGGGGGTGACTTTGCAAGCTAACTTCAAGGGTATTCTCCGCAGATCTTTACCATTTTCCAAATCCTTTGAGTCGGACGTTAACACGAGCGATCGGATAAGTGACCTAAAGGAACATTAATATAACACACCATCACGAACTGTAAGACTACCGTCCGCCTTTAAAGTTATTCTGAGATGGTTATGATACTGACGACGGCTGTTACCCAAAATATGTTTTGTCTGAGAACCTCCAGATCGCCGATCTGAGGTCGAGGACGATGGCAAAATGCTTCTCTTACCAGAAGGAAGAGGATTAAATTCTCCTACCGGTGTTTAATAACACTGTGTTTCAGGTGGTATATTTCTTTCCGCCAAATACTTACCCAAGGGTATCAAGCACCATAAATATACAAAAAGTGCAAAATCATGAAGGGAAAGGGTATTAGTGCCATAAATTTAGGCGTTCGTCCGTCCAGAGAGGGTCGCCACCAGACGGTATACACTTAATAGCTCTACCTTCCACCTATACACCTCTCCTGTTTGCCAGCTGTATTACTCGCCATTTGAATGCTTAAGTAACTTAAGTCAGAAAGCTCAAATGGTACAGCCATCGCAAAACTTAATGAGCATCATGAGTAAGGCCAGGGAGACGGTCAATTAGGGCCAAGTCACCCCAGTTCACAAATGAGTCTCATGGACGAGTGTCAGCCGACTTGGTCTGACACTCATTTGAGATATGAGAGATATGAAAAAGACACCGCTGAATCTTTAGATAATTTCATGATAAGATTACATCTTACCACTGGTGATAGTTAAGCATTGCATCTCAGTATGAATAAGCTGTCATGAACAAAGCTGCCTGACCTGAAAAATCGTCAAATTAGGAGCGAAAATCTTAAATTGGGTCCTATTTACCGATTCTCTCAAATAGATGGTGGATACTTCCGCCAAACTTGAACAGGTAGCCATAATGGCTTACTTGCAGTCTTATCTTGCAGGACAATTTGAACTTATAACTAATTACCAAACTTCCTGAGCAAGTTTAACAGACCCCTTGGCTGGCCTCCAAAAGATGTTTGTAAACATTTGTCATCTGTTGCTGAAATAATAGCCATGATAAACGGCGGAATTAACAACCTACTGCAATGACTACCAGTCCATTAAAGAAAAAAAAAATCTTAAGCAATATGTGGTCAATGTCGACGAGGCCAGTTGGCTTCTGCAGGAAATGGTACTCCGTGAATTGTCAAACCAAGTTGAGTTTTATATCTCTGTAATATAACAAAATCAGCCTTATTCAATATGCTATGTGGAACAAGACAACAAGGATGCCATCCAGTACCGCTACATGTCTAAAGATAAATAAATCATGAGACAAACTACAACTAGATCTTTTTATTACTTCAAACCTTCCGGCAGCTGGAGGACAACTCAGAAGACGAATTCACAAAAAAAAAAGTGACATACACCATTTCCTCCTTAATCACATCCCCCATTTCCTCCACACAAACTGACATGGGCATGTAATGATTAGGGACAACAGGCTGAAGGCCAAAGCGTTCGTGCGTCTATTGACACAGCAAACATTCCTCCGGCGCGTGCACCGAATTTACAACCCTAAACTGTTTTTTCAGTCATTTTCAGTACTTTAATCCTTGATAGAGGAATCGGGAGGATCAAGTCGATGATTCAGTCATGCCAACACCAAACAAGACGATCTTCAGTGACTGAGGACGACCCCAAAGGCGTCGAAGATGTGTTAAAGGTAACCATCGTACAGTTAGTGCCCAAAGGAGGAAACGGTTTAAGAGAAGCAACGGCAACCACCCAGCAGTCAGTTGTGTCCGTTAGAGCAGCGCTGTCCAAACTGGGGTACGTGTACCCGTTGGGGGTACGCAGCATTGTTCAAAGGGGTACGTTAGAAGTTAATGAAAAAATATCTATTTTTCAAACTGTATCACATCCATGTCATACGGTATATTGGATCAGTAACTTTACTGAGCATGTGTATGTGTGTATGGGAGATTGTTTAAGAGTGTAGAATAAATGACTAACCACAACACTTATGCAGTTTCCAACTTACGTGAATGATGGGAGTAGGGGGAAGGAAGAGGAAACGTGACAGAACGCGTACGGGAACAGTGTTAAACTCCTCGCTCAGGTCACGCTTGCTCAGTTACGTCTTAGGAGTGAAAATGTGAACATCTATTTTGTTAAATTCATATTTAAACTTACAGACACAGTTGTTTCTTTAACAACAAGAAATATGGATAGATGGTTAAAACGTGATAGCTGTAGTAGCCGTGGCAGCAATGCAAGTGAAGGAAATCAAGCAGCTGTGAAGAAAAAGAAAACGGGCCTACCTAAATATCGGCAATACAAGGAGATTATGTGCTTTTGGGATCTAATTCTACGAATTCTGATCCCCGGAAGCTTTGTCCTTCTTTTGTGGGGAGAAGTTGGCTAACAATAGTATGAAACCAGCTCACTTACAACGACACCTTAACACAAAACATCAGTGTCATGTTGGTAAACCGGCGGAGTTTTTAAAAGAAAACTTTCTGATTTTAATTGATCCCAGACAATTAAGAAACTCCTCACAACATCAAGCAAAGCTCAGGAATCATCCTTAGTTGATCTTTATCAGTTGCTAAAGCTAAAATACATTTAATACAGCTGAAGATCTATTATTGCCAGCTACATTTGTGTTGGCTGAAAAAATACTAGAGAAAAAGAAAGCTGACCAACTAAAGGCTGTTCCTTTGCTTCACCAAACTGTTTCTCGAAGGGTAAATGAAATGAGTACAGATATGATTGATCAAGTTGTGAATAAGCTGAAAACAAACCGGTCTTTTTCACTTCAACTTGACGAATCGACTGACGTCAGTGGACAGACTCAACATGTCTCATTTGTGAGATACATTGATGGAGATAATATAAACGAACATGAACTTTTTCGCAGAAAATTAGAACACACAACTGGAGAAGCCATTTTCAATGTCAATAATTTCTCTGAACAAGGGCTTAGTTGGAAATCTTGCTTTAGCGTATGTACAGACGCTGCTGCATCCATGACCGAGAGAGTGAAGGGACTCGTTGCGTGGATTAAGAAGGAATTTCCTGATGTGGCGTGGACTCATTCCATCATTCACAGAGAATCGTTAGTTTCCAGAAAAAAATGAGTTCAGTGTTGCATGAGATATTGAATGATGGCGTCAAAGTAATGAACTCTGTAAAGTCAAGGCCACTTAATGTTCGCCTGTTTCACAGACTGTGCGAAAGCATAAGGTCTGAGCACACAGAGATATTACTGCACACAGAGGTGCGCTGGCTGTGGAGAGGGAAGGTACTCGCCAGGTTGGTCGAGTTGCGAGATGAGGTAGACTTCTTTTTATCAGAACATGGATCAATTTTTGCCACATTTTTTTAAAACACTACTTGGCTTGCACAACTTTCATATGCTGCAGACATATTTAGCAAAATGAATTAGTTAAATTTGTCTCTGCAGGGGAATGATACAAACATCCTCAACTTATATGATAAAGTTGGTGGTTTTCAAAAGAGAGTTGTGGAAAGAGATATGCCCAGGGGGAGATTTTACGTGTTTTCCTCTGCTCTGTCAGATGCTTATTTTTCAGTAATAATGATGAGAGAGAGAGGGAGACTGTGAAACCAGTTATTGTGGAACATTTGACCAACCTTAAACTAGTTATTGTGGAACATTTGACCAACCTTATCTGTGTTTTTATATCTTACTCTCCTGACATACATGAGAGATCTGTAAAGCTAGATTGGGTTAGATATCCATTCCTCCTATCTGAAAATAATATGAAGAAGCTTCCTATTTGCCTTTAGGAAGCACTGTTATAAGTGTGTTCAGACAGTGGCCTCAAACTGATATCTAAAAGCTCAATCCTCACACGGTTTTGGAGTTGTGTAAAGAAGGAGCACCCTAACCCAGAAGAGAAGGCCTTGGAAAAATCTTCTTCCATTTGGGTATACCTACCTTTGTGAAGTATCCTTCTATGGAAAGAGCATTATCAAGTCAAAACAGAGAAACAACCTAAATGTAAACTTGGAACAAAGTCTGATCACTGCAGTAGCCTCTCTACCGCCCAGAATGGCAAAAATCATCAGTGAACATCAATCAACTCCACATTTCACATTGAGTTGAAAGTAATTTCAAGCACTTTTATGTTATTTCGTTAGTCTTTTTCCTTTAGTATTCTGAATAATAGATTACTGTCCAGCACTCCGATTAGGTGAACTTTTAATTCAATTTGCACTGTCCTTCCAAATATTGAGTTTAATCAGTCATGGGTGTACGTAATGGTAAAAGAAAGTAAAAAGGGGTACAGTATTAAAAAAGTTTGGACAACACTGCGTTGGAGGACAGGTGATCATCAAATCTGCTGCTGTACACATTTATAACCTTAATATAAAATAATGAAAAACTTCAGGAGCTTTCTCAGACTGGGAGTTGCACCGTACCTTTGTATCCGAAATTCTGATCGACAAGAACGGGCTGAAAATAGCCGGCGTGGAGAGAGCAGCAGTGTCAGGCTTCCCAGACACGATGTCACCAGAATACAAGGTGGTGTATTCCGCGAGCCTTCTGGGAAATAGACAGAGGAGGATGTCAGCAGCTGTACTCGACCGTCTACCCATTGACACTGACACTCGTGGACTCATGGAGACCGTAGGGCAATTACAATCTAAGATCCCCAGTAGTTGAAAAACAATTGAGTCAGGGACGGAGGTGATGGCAGAGACACCGTGCGTGGTGGAGAAAACTGTAGAATTTATTGCGGGCCCCGAACTTTTCCATAGCCATAAACTGTTCTTAGAACAATATAAAGCTATGGAAAAGTTTCAAACGGTCGCCCAATCAATGGTTACATCTCAGATGACAGACTCCTAGAACCAGGAGAAATCCTGACCGCCATAGTGGCAAGACTGTGCACCAAGTCGGCTCTTCCAAAAACTTCTGTGGCAGATGAAGTACAAGTATTAGAACACAAACTGTGGGACCTGGACCATTTGGCACAGACGCCACCAAACCAATACCCGAAGATAGTCTGTCCAACCAGACTTATCTAGATAATGTTTAACTTCAAGGAAAGCAGTAAAAGACGAAATTACTTTGGAAGGTAATCAATGAACCACCTGACCTTAGGTCAGCTATAAGGTTTGACCATAAGCCTAAACTCAAAAGAAGACATGTAGTTCTAAAGTGAAATCGTCCGAAACTAAATGGCAAAAGGAATCATGTTTTGAAAGGGTAGCCTATATTTCCCGTACTAATGTTTGTCACTATCTTCCACATTATTCAGTTTAGGACAGTGTAAGGATTCCATTCCGCCTTGTGTTTAACCGCAGTGCTAGAAAAAGTGACAGTCCGCTAGTAAATAATCGTTTTATAACAGGATCCTCCTTAACAGAGAGTTTGAGAAACATACTTTTGGCCTGGAGAACAAATAAGGTGTCAAGCAGTGCATACATCAGGAAAGCCTTCCTTTAAGTTGGCCTTGAAAGATATGGCAGAGATTTCACACGGCTTCTCTAGTACGAGGACCATTTCATGAAAACTCATCCCTTATTAGATATAGACCCAAATCAATGCTACTTGGTGTATCCAGTTGCAGTCTCACTCCCCCGACGTTAAACAGGCACTTCAGAACCCATGATAATGCTTACAAGAAAATCATGAGCCACAGCCATCATGTGGATCAATTCCAACTCCAAGAGACAATGTCCCTCCTAGATATTCTTGAAACTTAGGAAAACGTGAATTCAGAGTTGTATGCGGCTAAACATGAAGGTGAAGCTTGAAACCTCCGGCTTTCGTGGTTCATGGCCCTCTGAGAACAAGGAAATTATTCCCATTTATTCAGTCAGTGTTTGATCCATTAGGCTTGGCTGCTATTACTATAAAGGACAAAGCATTCACTCCAGAAGCTTGGAGATTAGAATTATGTTGTGAAGAAACGCTACCCCCTTTCCTTTCCTAATTGTTTGATCTACACTAACTGAAGATCTATATAGTTCTCTCTGGAAAAGTACCCAAAGAAGACCTTTATTAAATAGGCTTATGCATTTTGTCATGCCTTCACATGCTTCTAGTGCAGTGAATTAAGTGAAAGTTATCTTGTCACTTCGAAATCTCGGGAAGCCTCTGAGTCTGTAACTTGGGAGAGGTGAGATCGTCGAAGGTGACCAGCGCCGCCCTCGCCCAGCGGTGGCTGATATATTTTACTCCATGTAATTTCATACTATATTCTCTCTATATTCCATGATATTTTATACAAAAGTATATTCCCTCTATCTCTACTCAGTTTTGACAATGTGATTAAACGTATTTTCCATTTCCATGTGATTTTACCTCTTTTCCTACTTGTACACATGCCTTATACCCTTGATGAAAACTTCTCACTGCTTCTAGCAGCTTACCTCCCACACCATATATTGTTAAGACCTTTCTGGAAGATCTTAAGAATATATGGTGTGGGAGGTAAGCTGCTAGAAGCAATGCGAAGTTTTTATCAAGGGTGTAAGGCATGTGTACGAGTAAGAAAAGAGGAGAGTGATTGGTTCCCAGTGAAGGTCGGTCTGCGGCAGGGTTGTGTGATGTCCCCATGGTTGTCTGATTTGTTTATGGTTGGGATGGTTAGGGAGGTAAATGCAAGAGTTTTTGAGAGAGGGGCGAGTAAGCAGTCTGTTGGGGATGAGAGGGCCTGGAAAGTGAGTCAATTGTTGTTCGCCGATGATACTGCACTAGTGGCTGACTCGAGTGAGAAACTGCAGAAGTTGGTTACTGAGTTTGGAAAAGTGTGTGATAGGAGAATGCTGAGAGTAAATGTGAATAAGAGCAAAGTTATTAGGTTCAACATGGATGAGGGACAAGTTAGCTGGGATGTGAGTTTGAATGGAGAAATATTGGAGGAAGTGAAGTGTATTAGATATCTGGGAGTGGACTTGGCAGCGAATGGAAACATGGAAGCGGAAGTGAGTTATAGGGTGGGGGAGGGGGCGAAGGTTTTGGGAGCGACGAAGAATGTGTGGAAAGAGAGAACGTTATCTCGGAGAGCAAAAATGAGTATGTTTGAAGAAACAGTACTTCCAACAATCTTATATGATTGCGGGGCATGGTTTATAGACAGAGTTGCACGGAGGAGGGTGGATATGTTGGAAATGAAATGTTTAAGGACAATATGTGGCGTTAGATGGTTTGGTCGAGTAAGTAATGTAAGGGTAAGGGAGATGTGTGGTAATAAAAAAAAAATGTGGTTGAGAGAACTGAAAAGGGTGTGTTGAAATGGTTTGGACATATGGAACGAATGAGTGAGGAAAGGTTGACAAAGTGGATGTATGTGTCAGCGGTGGAGGGAACAAGGAGAAGCGGGAGACCAAAATGGAGGAGAAAAGATGGAGTGACTGGTTCCCAGTGAAGGTCGGTCTGCGTCAGGGGTGTGTGATGTCCCCATGGTTGTTTAATTTGTTTATG
>JAYMFT010220620.1:0-11356 GCA_038088735.1 Panulirus argus | reverse complement strand
GAGAGAGAGAGAGAGAGAGAGAGAGAGAGAGAGAGAGAGAGAGAGAGAGAGAGAGAGAGAGAGTGTGTGTGTGTGTATGTGTGTGTGTGTGTATTTATCCATCTACTTACGGGTACCTAAAGACGAGACTGTAGCAGGAGTCAGTCAGGCGCAGTGTGGAGTCCACACCGCACGTCTTGCTTGGTAACCCTGCTTGGAAAGGTCTGTGGGGCCTGGATGTGAATCGGGAGCTGTGGTTTCGGTGCATTACGCATGACAGCTATAGAGACTGAGTTTGAGCGAATACTGCCTGTCTTCGTCTGTTCCTGGCGTTACCTCGCTAACGCGAGAGACGGCAATCTATTATCTATCATATTAAATAAATAAATAGATATATAAATACATATCCATTTATTTATCTATCTATTTCCTTATTTATTATACTTGATCGCTATTTCCTGCGTTAGCGAGGGAGCGCTAGGGAAAGAGGTGTTCCTATCCTCAACACTCCTACAATCTTAGTCTAAACATTCGCCGAACTCTACAAATACATAAAAACTCTCACAGACGTCCAGCCGCTGGGTCTGCTCGCACGATGACTGGTCCAAAGAACCCCGCCCATCCTGCAGGAATCAAAGAATCCTTCCTAGATTCTTTAAAACTGATTCATTTATAAAAATCACTACGTAAAAAAATATACAGGGAAAAGGTCTGCTCAGATTCCATATAAAACTTTTTATTTTACTTTGGTGAAAAATGTCGCTGTCAAGAATCAAGTTAAGAGTTCCATTACATCGCTGCTCGTTAAGGTCCGCTCCGTTGCCCGCTTCGTTATTGCTTTTATTTTACCCATGCTAATGTGCACGGCAGCGGCCCGGCCTGATTGCCCTGTATGGCAACCCCTCACTGTTGCCAGCGCCATCTTCACGGGTCTCTTAAGCGTCAGTACACTTGTGGATCTTCATTCTAACTCGCCTTACGTGTTTTCCTCTGTATCAGTAACTTCCGTCTGAGGTTCTTAATCTAATAATTTCATCCTTTAACGCTAATCTGCACCTGATGGATCCGAGGAAGCGTGTAGCGCGTTCCGTGTAGGCAGTACCGACTACTCGCTCGGTCCTCCCTTCCCGTCTCCTTGTGCTCCTTCCATGCCGCCTTATACTCCTCAAATGCACCCGGACTCCCGTCTCGTATATTTCCCCCACTCTGCGTTCTGTGCTCCCTCCCTTTCTTGCTTCATCCATCCTGCTAAACCATTCTGTTGATAATTTCTATGTTCTTCACTCGCTGTATACTCTTTATCCATAGCTGGTATAGACGCGGTACAGACCTCAAAAAAAATTCTGTTAAAGAATTTTGCTCTACAGATAAAGGCTTTGAAATCCAGCGTTTCAATTTCTCTCCATAAAGTAGGTGTGTAAGATCTAAACAGTTTCCTTTTTCAAAAGTTTTCCTTAATTTTGGGCCGTCTCTTTTGCTTTTAGGATCGTATCGTTTCATAATGTTGTCTCATATGCTGGGGATCATATATCCAAGTCGAGGTCCAGAGGAAATGTCTTCAATTTCCAGGCTACCGTGCCTTTAGAAGAAGTCCAGTACTGACGGTACATCCAGGCATGTAACACTCATGACTTCTTTCACACGCTGGTTCCAGGAAATGTTCTCCTTTACGCATCCAGGGGAGCTCGACTCTCCACGTGTTTTCACTCTCACGCAGATCTAAGGCCTCCAGCTCTATATCCTTCATAAGAACTTTACCATCGTTCTGTATGCCTAACGAGACCATTTTCTCCTCCGTTGTGATCTTATCTTACCATCTTCATTCGCCTTTAAGAAAAAGAAATCTGGCTATGATCATTTTGGTTGACTGTACACAGACAGTGTTCTACGTGGACTCCATCAGTTGTGACTCTTCCCGGAATGTACTGGCTAAAAGCTCCACTTCTTGAAATTACCATTTCAAATTATGTGGTTTAATGCATTCAGTGGCTCGTCTTCCCTCTTGCCTGCCTCTCCTCTGTTCCTGCTACTGTAGATGATCTCTTTGGGGAAACAACCGTGATTTGAAATGTTTGTTGAGCGTAGTGTCTCCCATGATGTCTGCCTTAGTCTGGTCCATCTCATCTTAAGTTAAAGTTCCTTTCAGTTCATGAACAGTCTGACAGTATCTGTACACAGGATCTTTATCATAACGTCATAATTTTTCATCTTTTGTTATTCCTCGGCTCCACACCCACACTGGACGGGGATCCACCTCTTGTGCTTGGTTCATCCACAAGCACTTTTCTGAAGTTATCCAAGTCCTTCCTTGTTCTGTCCTTTCTTACACGTACACTCTTGACTCTCTATCAACTTCTAACTCTGCCTTAAGATGGTCTCATTCTTCTACGTCTCCCTTATGACTATCTCTATGTCTTAGGTCTGCCTTGAGATTGTCTCACTGGTCTGGGTCTGCTATAAGACTGTCCCAAAGTTCTGTCTCCATATTAGATGTTAGTAGCAGCGATCATGTTCCCTCTATATCATATACGTCATCCTTCTTGTGCTCTCTATATCATTTGTTCATTTCCTTTTATACCTAAAGTTTTCTGTCCTTCGAGAATTTTCTTTTCCTTCTCTTGCTTCTCTTTTCTAGATTCATTAAGACCTTCAGTCGGACCAGTTTACAACCAACATGTTGTATCTTTTCATCTTGTTTCCTCTACTCCTTCTGTGGTAATACGTATTACTAGTAGACAAAGTCTGCTGCAAGTGGGCACAAACGGCCTCCGTTAAGTAAGACAGTCGCCAGCGTTGGTCATTATGAATGTTTTAGCGCTGCCGCCACGGACATAAACATGATGAAAACCACAGTTACGTCGGCTGAGTGGTCCAGCTGACGACACATTACTGAGGGAGGGCAGTCGTCCTGCTGAGGGAGGGCAGGCAGACAATCAGGCATCGGGAAGGAAAGCCCATTCTCAACCTTTGACAAGCGTCTCTACTACTCCTTAATCTTTGATTCTTTACCCAAACTTTCTCGATCAAATTACTTTCTCTCTATAGGAAGGAATAAGCAACTATTTCCACATATAATCACCTCGGGTCCAGAATCTGTTGTGCTAAAAACTAACGTCAAACTTTTGCAAGAGGAATTTGGTTTGATTCACGGCTTACCACGTCGGAAATTCTTCCCCCGCAGTTTTCCGCACATCGTAGACCGACAAGATCCATTAATCTAGAGTTAGAGCATCTGAGAAAAGCGATAAGTTTCTGAAGCCACTAAATAGAGCAAGTCTTGCCTCTGACACCGTACGCTCACAACCTGCACCATCCTTGGTGGACCTAGAATAGTCCTTGTGACCCTAATCTCTTGTCACAAGTAATCTATTCCGTACAGAAGCCTATGTATAGAGCATTGTTCACGAGGTAATTCCTAAAGGAAAGCTGCCCATCCAAGTACAGCAAAAGACTAGTTCGTGAGATCCAAATCTCTATCCAGGTTTTTGGAAAGTGAACAGTCTCATATTTTACCAGTTGGTTACGGTGTGACAAGTGAAGACAGAAATGAACCATAACATATAGACTCGAACTGATTGTAAAACTTTTCTCTCAGTCGTGTGTGATAACCACAGTTCTCTTGCACATAACATTCAGGTTTACTGTACCTTTCTATACACAACGCACGGCTCTACTTAGTAGACCAACATGTGACACACATCCCTACCGAGTGGTGCCCCTCACCCACCAACACTGGTGCCCACCACCCACCAACACTGGAGCCCTACACCTACCAACACTGGCGCCCCATATCCACCAATACTGGTGCCCCTCAGCCACCAACATTATTGCCCAACATCCACCAACAATGGTGCCCCTCACCCAACAACACAGGTGCCCCACATCCACCAACACTGGCACCCTACACCCAACAACACTGGCGCCCCACACCCACCAACACTGGTGCTCCTCACCCACAAACACTGGTGCCTAACACCCACCAACACTGGTGCTCAACACCCACGCACACTGGTGCCCCTCACCCACCAACACTGGTGCCCAACACCCACCAACACTGGTGCCCAACACCCACCAACAGTGGCGCCCAACACCAACCAACACTGGTGACCAACACCTACCAACATTGGTGCCCCTCACCCACCAACACTGGTGCTCAGCACCCACCAACACTGGCGCCCAACACCCACCAACACTGGTGCCCCTCACCCACCAGCACTGGTGCCCCTCACCCGCCAACACTGGCGCTCAACACCCACCAACACTGGTGCCCAGCACCCACCAACGCTGGTGCTCCTCACCCACCAACAATGGCGCCCCTTACCCACCAACAATGTTGCTCAACATCCACCAACACTGGTGCCTAACACCCCCAACACTGGTGCCCCTCACCCAACAACACTAGTGCCCAACACCCACCAACACTGGTGCCCCTCACCCATCAACACTGGTGCCCCTCACCCATAAACACTGGTGCCCCTCATCCACCAACACTGGTGCCCAACACCCATCAGCACTAGTGCCCAACATCCACCAACACTGGTGCCTCTAACCCGCCAACACTGGTGCCCTACATTTACCAAAACTGGCGCCCAGCACCCACTAACACTGGTGCCCAACACCAACCAACACTGGTGCCCAACACCCACCAACACTGGCGCCCCACACCCACCAACAGTGGTGCCCCTCACCCGCCAATACTGGTGCCCCTCACCCGCCAACACCGGTGCTCTTCACCCACCAACACTGGTATCCCACACCCACCAACACTGTTGCTCCTCACCCACAAAAACTGGTACCCCACACCCACCAACACTGGTATCCCACACCCACCAACACTGATGCCCTACACCCACCAACATTGGCGCCCCACATCTACCAACAATGGTGCTCCTCACCCACCAACAATGGTATCCCACACCCACCAAAACTGGTGCCCAACACCTACCAACATTGGTGGCCCACGCCCACCAACACTGGCGCCCCACACCCACCAACACTGGTGCCCTACACCCTCCAACACTGGTGCCCTACACCCACCAACACTGGTGCCCTACACTTACCAACACTGGACTCCAACACCCACCAACACTGGCGCCTCACACCCACCAACACTGGTGCCCTACACACACCAACACTGGTGCCCTACACTCATGGGACATCTTGAGCATTGTGGGAGGGGGCGTCCCGTCCCTTGAGGAGCCAAACATTAACCTTTGCATAAATTTACATATATTTACGTTATATTTACTCGAAGACCGAGTTGCTTTGTACCGGTCATAGATGTCGGCTTTGTCTGTAGTCGTGTGAACAAATGGGGATGTAAGTGTGTGTGTGTGTGTGTGTGCACCTTTGGTTTTCGTCAGCTGGTCACACCTGCTGGTGCGGGAGCCACGTAGTTGGTGTTGGCCGGACACTCACCTCCCGCAGGAGTTCTGCGGGAGGGATGCGCCCGGTTCCTCTCGGGCGATCTAATGGTCAGCAACGTGCACCACAGATGGCGGCGATTGCTGTCGTAAATATCCAATATATTTCCTGTGAGAGAGAATGGGCGGGGCTGGAAACACCCCACACGCCACCTTCTTCCAAAATTAATGATCGTCTTCATGGTAAGTGTTACCCAGGAGGTAATCTGCAGGAAA
Source organism: Panulirus argus (assembly GCA_038088735.1). Taxonomy (NCBI): domain Eukaryota; kingdom Metazoa; phylum Arthropoda; class Malacostraca; order Decapoda; family Palinuridae; genus Panulirus; species Panulirus argus. Next base: position 5,738 of record JAYMFT010220620.1, on the reverse strand, counting down.
TTAAGATTAGGAAGGCGTCACCTGGTTCACTGCCTGTGGGAGGAGGCTGAGGTAAACAGAGGGCGAGATTCTTCCATCAGCGAGGTGCCGGACGTCCTCTTGTGATGTCAGAGTCAAACAGCCGTACCCTCAAGGTACGCACACCAATCCATGAACAAGCGTATATATGAATCGTACCGTCGTGCTCAAGGATCATACCGTCGCGTTCAAGGATCGTACCGTCGTGTTCAAGGATCGTACCGTCGAGTTCAAGGATCGTACCGTCGTGTTCAAGGATCGTACTGTCGAGTTCAAGGATCGTACCGTCGTGTTCAATTATCGTACCGTCGTGCTCAAGGATCGTACCGTCGTGTTCAAGAATCGTACCGTCGTGTTCAATTATCGTACCGTCGTGCTCAAGGATCGTACCGTCGTGCTCAGCGGGTTGGTGCTTCAACTGCATAAGGACACAAAACCCCGAGATATTTATATAAAGATGTACAATATATCCAGACTCAACAACACAGACACATACAGACAGACTAGAGGCACGTCAAAAGAGATACACACTCAAATACAGACCGACAGGAGACAGACATTAGCAGAGACACAGACAGACAGACAGACAGAAGCGAACAGCCCCTGACCTGCTGTAGTACAGTAATGGGAAATTCGACCACATCGTTACCCCAGCGGCTGGCTGGCTGGGTGGAGGGCTAATTAATAAAACTAATTTGGGAGAGGCCGTGTATAGGGGAGGGTGTGGGAGAGGGAGGGAGAGTGTGGGAGAGGGAACGATAGTATGAGAGAGACGGAGGTGTGTGAGGGGAGAGAGAGAATGTGTGAGAGGAACCGATAGTATGAGAGAGACGGAGGTGTGTGAGGGGAGGGAGAGTGTGTGTGAGAGAGAGTGTGGTATATGGAGGGGAGCGTGTTGGAGGGAAAGGGAGAGTGAAGAAGAAGAAGAAGGGAGAGTGTGACCCCCAGCTCCTGCCGGTCTCAGGCCACGGGCAGCCATCATCCTATTACTGGTACCGCAACTCGTACCCTGGCCCTGAAGGGGGTGTCTGGTCTAACAGGTAAACTCAGGTCTGTTGAGGGATACTGAGGTATACCAGGGTATACCGTAAGCGACTGTCGTTATCAGATGTTCATCGAGGCTGAATTCCTCATACTGGAGTTTACAATAGTTTACTGACGATTGCTGGAGGAAAGATGGATTCATAACGGACACTTTGGAGGACTGTCTGTCTAATCCACAAGCCACCCTCACTGAGGATCATGGGGTCAAGCCGGCCCCAGGATTCTAGCACACTTCTTGGACATGTCTGAAGACCTCCGGGGAAACCTATACAGATTTCCAGTGATAACACAAATGATGGTATCTAACAATACTAATATTAGCACAAAGATTTAACTGAGCTAAGATAGAGCTTGAAGTGGAAGAGGAAAACCTGATACCAATCAATTTCTCTCGATGCTAAAATTGATGAAACACAAGATTAATAGAATCATTATACGATATTCTATCAACTCAGTGCTCAACTGTCAGGTCAACTGTCCCGCTACGGTCCTAACTTCGTTGTAGCACTCATCAGTCAGTTTACCAACTTTCGCCGACAACGCGTGTATGGAACGGAACAACGTCCAGCTTTTGGCATTGATTCCACCCAGCCCTGGGGACTGACTGACTCCCTCCACGTGAACCTTTCATCATGAGCACCGCAGACTATCTACTGTGGCCAGTGACGACCTGCAGACGTCAGCAGAACGCCTGACACCGCTCACAATTGTGGGAAACAGTTTTGTGGAAGTACGCCAGGGTGGATCGTATGGAGACGTAGTGTTGGAGATTAGGTGGTGATGAGGCAACTAGTCTCACAGCTACTGTTGGAGGTTTAATGATGCTGATGCTACCTGTATCTTCATTATTGTAGATGTGATGGCGGTGATACCTACAGATGTCTCTCCGTCACTGTTGGAGGTTCTGTGTTTGTGATTCCAACATTGTTGGAGATTTGGTGGGGATGATGCCTAGGGCTGTATCTCATCACTGCTGGGATTTTAGTATTGATGATTCTTGTAGTTGTGTCTCCACCAGTATTGGAGAGTTTGTTGGGGAGGTGATGCTGGCTATCTTTCTCCAACATTTGATACGATTTACTCCCACAGTCCACTCTCGCCTACTGTATTATCACTCCACTCCACTCTGCTCACATACAACTCGCTCACTCACCCTCCAGACAACGCAACTGCTTTGAGGCAAGCTATCCACCTCCCCCATCCACTCCTCTCGGTTCGCCTACCGCTCCTGAATCCACTCCAATCCAGTAACCTTTAAGATTGCCACTTTCTCCACTCACTAGTCAAAGCCAAAGGTAAATCTGATTGATTGTGGGCACGTAATTAATAGCATGCAATTAAAGGAATTGTGTGATCCGTTTTCGAAAATTCCCTGGAGACCTACTACGTCAATTATCTGGTCTGTCTCTCATGTCAACATAGACCTAACGCAGAGCGCGAGTGTATGTGGTCTTAGAATTACCCTCAACAAATGAAGAAGGTGTTGACGATAATTTGGATGTAATTTGACGTTGACGGCCTTAACAGCCCTGGCAGTTGGTAGACCTAAAGCCCAAGAAACCAACCAATCAACCATAACAACATACTTATCCTAGTCTCGTCTGGTTCTCTGACATTCCTACGAGACTCACGCAACAGAATAAAAACAGTTTTTATAACGGACAAAAAGATGATTAGTAAAACGAAAATCATCTAATTGCTAGTTCTCTCAGCGTTTGTGTCTCTCCCAAAATCTATGGTTGACAACATGTCTGAGGTCGGCGGACAAGAGGGAAGTAGACTAACTCCATCTTCTTGCACAGTATCTACCAAAACATTCTGTGTCTCAGCTGTGTAGTGAGTTGATGAATCAGGCTGTTAGTGTCCGGCAGCATGATACCTTCTTGAATCAAGTATGTTGGTATGCGCGAGTAAGGTATAGCGGTATGAGTATCTGGTATGGTGGTATGAGTCAGGTATGTTGGTATGTTAGAATGATTATGTGTGAGTTTACCTCACAGTGGATCTTTCAGGACTGTGTGAGGTGAGATTAACCGTGGGGAATGATGAGGAAAGAGAAGTATGAGACTGACAATAATATGGGTAGTGAAGGAGACAGTGAAAACCCATATGAAGAAGGAACGAATGAAAGGTATTAGTTGACTGAGGCAATGACGATAGTAATGAAGATGGCATGATCACAGAAGGCTTCATAAACGAAAGACAGTCTCAAAAATTGTTCTTTTGTGAGAGAGAGGTTCCCTTTCCTCAGAAAGTGTGTCGTGCCAGGAATGAAGGAATTAGCATATATATACCTGGGCTTCTGAGCTGGGAATTACTAAGGAAAAGAAATATCTCCCGGGACTACAAGGCAACGAAAAATATAACTTTATTCGGTGAAGTCAGTGGTAGAGGGGAAGCCATAGCCACTAGGTGCATTGTGGTACCCGGGGATAATGTATATCTCGGGGTTATGGCCCTGTACGGAGGAGGGAAGGGATTGTGACGGGTGAGAAAGAGATGGGTTGCCACGTGTGAGAGAGGAAGGGAGAGGTGTGAGAGGTGTGAGGAAGGGAGGGAGAGGGGAAAGCCGCGAGAGAAAAGAAGGGAAGCTCTGATCAGGACGATCCTGGCGGAATTCAGGCATTTTCTGGGAAAATTAAACACCCTACCCGAGTTCCAGATCGTCATGGCCACTCTAATCAACACACTTGACTTCTTTCTTTTTCACAGAACCCTACCACTGTTCATGCACCATTTCTGCCCCGATAAGGTCCTCTGACCACAATCTCATTTCTGTTTCTTCTAACTGGCCACGCCCATCCTCTATCCTCCTTCCCCTCGAAAACGTCAACTTTGGCACTTTGGGAGAGATCAGTGGTCGCCTTTATTGACTTTCCCTGGGATGTGTAGGTACTACTTCTCTGGTCGGGATGCCTCATGCTGTGCTGAACGCATAGCAGAGGTTATCTTGGCTGGAATGGAGGCCTAGAGCCTATCCTCTCCTAAACCTTTTTCTTCTCAATTGAGGTTTGACCACTCCCGCTATGATGCTTGTCTCATCAGGGGTGGTGCGTACCGGGCCATGAAACTCATTTCTGCTCTCAGTCATGGCAAAGCTGTCTTTCGCAAAGTCTTCATAAAGGGAAAGTGTGTTGAACAGACATTCTTTTCTGATGATTTTTGTTCTCGATCCTTAGCCAAAACAATTCCAACAGCTTCTGTAATCTACCCATTCCTCCTGTTTTCCAAGTGATCGATCTGTCGCTAACTCAAAAGCCGTTGTTTTTTGGAACCTAGTTTTCCTCTAACTCAACTTTGGATAATTCAGCATCTTGTCCTCCTCCTCATCCCCTTCCACTGACCTTGTACCATCTCCAGTGTTCTTCTCGTGCTGTGTCTTCCAGGTACACTGCCAGCTCCAGCTGGACGAGGCGTATGGCTCAGATGGCATACCCCCTCATGTTCTAAGGGAGCGTGCCTCTGAGCGAGGATCAATCCTTGCTCGCCTATTTCGCCTTTGTCTAAAAACCCATCCCTAGGAAAGGAGACCGCTCTAACCCCTCCAACTATCGCTCCATTGCGCTCACTTTTGCTGTCTCCAAAGTCATTGAAACTCTCCTAAAATATCACTCTCAAAGACATAGTATGCCATTCCCTTCTGTCTGATTACTAGCATGCATTTCGCAGCGCTACGTATACTGGTGGTCAGTCCTATTTGACTCACATCTGATCCTCTTCTTTCAAGAATTTTGAAATTTAACACAGGCCCCGACATCTCCAGAACATTTGAAAGGTTGTGGCATAGGTGTCTGCTTTTTGAACTCCCTTCCTTTGTTTTTCCTTCTCCACTCTGCTTTTTAATGCATAGTCCCCTCTCTGGCCGTTCGATCTTACAGTCGTCGATGGAGCGACCTTGCCCTTCTACCCTATCAACGGTGGTGTTCCTCAGGGTTCTGTCCTATCGCCTACTCCCATTCCTCTCTCAATGAATGATCTGTCTTCTTCTTCTAACCCTGTTCACTGTTGTGTGCTGATGATTCCACTAGACAAATTTCAGCTAGCTTTTCTGTGCCTCCTCTATCGTTATCTTTCTCGTGCTGATCACATTTCTTCCCTCACTTTGGAACTGCGCCATCTCGGGATCAGGAATCAGTAACCTAGTTGAATTCGGTTGTGCTAAAACGCAATTCCTCCCTATATATCTTTCTAAGAATCCTTCGCTTCCCTCTGTTCAGTTCTAAAACACCACAATTCAACCTTGTATTAACAAAAACATGTTGGGCATAACCATATCTTCCGCCCTCTCCTGATAACCCCACAAAATCAACTTTGCTGAGTCTTCTGGTTAACTAGAGAAGAATACAAAACCTTCCGTCTCATTAAATTCCTCCTGGCATCACCTGTCTTCAACCTACTCTTTTCATACGCCCCGTTCTTGTGTTCTCTCTTTCTATCCTTAAGGCATTATTTTGGCCGTTGTTTTCGTGAGGTGTCTTCAACTGTCCCCACCCTCAAGGTCTGGACCCGTGAAACGCGTTTGGCTGCTGCTTCCCACAGCTTGTGTGTGGAGTCCAGTCATTTGAGGATTAGCTATTATGATGATTCCTTCTTCTCTCTCTCTTTTTTTTTTATGTTGAAGGCTCCAGTCACGGACAAAAGTCCACATCAAGGCCGGGCCCTAATTGAAATATAGA
>JAYMFT010220609.1:0-11356 GCA_038088735.1 Panulirus argus | reverse complement strand
CTCTCTCTCTCTCTCCCTCTCTCTCCCTCTCTCTCTCTCTCTCTCCCTCCCTCCCTCCTCCTCCTCCTCCTCCTCCTCCTCCTCCTCCTCCTCCTCCCCCCCATAATCTGCGGAAACACCGCCCACAGGAGGCTTGAGGTCTGCCACCCCACCCAGTCACTTTTGGGTACATTACCATAAGTTAGAGTTACTGTCGGAGCCCCGGGAAATAAGCGAGTTTATTGCGGCCGACTTTACTTACACCCGTGGCTCACACTGCACCTCCGACCCGAATTGCGTCGGGGAATTACTCGTGTCATCGGTCCAGATATCAACCGCTGTCGCTCCCTGGGTTGGTTGGCTGGCTGGCTGCAAGAGGGCGCGCGCATCCTGCCGTCCGGAAACATAAGGGTAGCCGAAATGGGTCGTCACATGCAATGGCAAGGATTAACTCGTGCCTCTTGCCATATAATTGTACCGTTTACCTTTTGTGTGAACTTTGGACTTACAAAGGAACCAGTTGCAAGGTTTTTAAAGGAGTTTGGGTCAAATTATCCCCAGTCCTATACTAAACCGTGGATATTGCCTTCGTGTGCCAGCCAATCTCATGGCTTGCCTGAACCGTTGGTGATGGAGGTTGTGACCCAACATCTCGAGGGCCACCATGGTCTGTGCGATGTTGTTTCTGTACTTAGGAAATATTTTTAAAGTTCTTGAAACGTAGAACAAATAGTTAGGTCGTATTATTAGTCTATCTTTATATGTGATTAATATCATGGTAGATGACATAACACGATAAAACAGTATATGCTCTCTATTTTCTTTCACCTTATATATCACCGAACACATGACATGATCATATATTGTTCGTCCCACTGATTATAGGTCACTATATGATCATCTGTTCACCCCAGTGATCAAAGAATATTATAGGTCATCTTTTGTTCATTCTACTGTTCATATGTTATCTTTTGTCTCTTCAGTGTTCATGTAAGATTATATGGTCATACGGTCCTAATCCTAGAACTATATATGATCATTTGTTGTTCTCTCCATTGATCATATAGATCATCTGTTGTTCACCCCAGTGATCACAAAGTAATATATTGTCATAATTTATTCACCCAGTGATAACAGAACATTATAGGATTTATTTTTTCACCCCTCTGATTACAGAACAATTTACGGCCGTCTTATGTTCACTCCAGTTATCACATAACTACATATACCCTAATGTATTTGTACCCTTTGGTATTAGAACATTATATTGCTTCTCATGTACTCTATTGAGTCCTCAAAGATGTCGCTGTAAACGAGTAAGAACCATAAAGACTTTGACTTGGTTACTTAATACCTTATAGTACACTGATGCACAGGACAGGCTTACTTGGCAGAGCTGTACACCACAGTGTGTACCAACTCGGGAGGAAAGGTCTGTGAATGTGTTATTAGCAGTGACCATTTACATGGAGAAGTAATCGTAGATCTTCCTCTTCTACGGAAGCAAGTGGCTTCACTGTAGCAAATCAGCCATAGAATGTCCGTGAAAGATTATTGTAAACAAGCTATTTATATGCTACAGAATGCGGGATCGCGAGAAATGGAGTAATCCAATCGATATTCTCTCTTCAGACGAGGGAGAAAGGTCAGTGGACCATCTTGAACTGCCGCAGTTCCCACAGTCGAGAAAAGCACATTTGTTAAAGGAAGTAGAAGTAGACCATAAGTTGAAAACTTAAGGAGACCCAGAACAGAGAGAAGCAACGAAGAGACGAACGGGAAAAGAAAATACCTAATTTGGCTTAAAATTTAAGTTAAGACATATGTATTGTTCAAAATAGGCCGTTAAGTACGAAAAAAGACGCACACACACTGTGGGAACGGTTGGAGTCTCATGTTCAGTGAGCTTCTAAGATAGTACCTAGACACTCTGCATAAGTACAGAACTCGGGGAAATTGATATTTAGAAACATAGGCAAATCCTCACTAGCATAGCCACTAGTATCCTGAAGGAGTAAAAGCCTAAACATTGATAACAACCCATCCCTGGTCCATCAATCCGCCACTGGTCGTCCATCAATTTACCACTGTACCCTCAATCCGCCGCTGGTGCATCAGCTCGAAGCAGGTTCGATAAAAAGTTTCTTGAACGATAAAGAAAAACAAAGAGCAAGTACACCTGGGCAACATGGCCTCCTGGGTGGGAGGTTCATGTATCCTTCAAGTTTTCCCTTCGCAAGAGGAAAGGTACAGTAGTTTCTCAGACCTCTTTCATACACCGTCGAGATATATGCAGGCATGACAAAGGCTTTGGACAAAACGCGATAACGACATCATGGCAGACAGTGCACTAGATTCGAGAAGAGGCGGTACGGTGGGAAGACTGATCTCCAGCTTCTAGACAGACATATCCCAGTATGTTGCACATGAGGGAAGATCTGGTGTCAGGACGGTGGAAATTTCTCTGTCCCAGGCAACTGTGGCTCCTCGTCTCGTGTACACTAATTACACTTCTAGAAATATATGCAGACGTAAACATTTGCAGATGATACAAATATATGAATATGTATGAGTATCTTAAATGTCAGAGAGACTGGGAGGCTGCAAGTCTCTCGGTAAACTTCCCTTGGTAAGTTGGTGTTCAGAGGACAGAAGTTGTCAGCACCATCCAGGGGTAAATAAGAAAGTCTTCACTTTCTTTTGCCAGTAACATTAAAACTCAGTTTTGATCGAAAATTTAAATGTATCTTGAATGGTGAAGCATCATCGTCACTCACCATTTTGTGTTAACATTGACTGAAGTCATTGTTAACACTGAATGAAGTTAATGTTAACACTGACTTCAGGACAGAGTCAGTGTGGTCCGGTATATCAATCATGTAGCGAGGCAGTGTTGCGTTATTTCCAGCGCCTGTGGTGTATGACGGTGACACTTAACTGTCTGTTGTCATGTTCATGGCTCACTGTCACGGTAACAGTCCACGTTCATGCGAATAGACCATTAGAATATTAATAGTCTTCTATCTGCTGTGACCGAACTACCTTGTCCTCTGTCCGTGAATATGTTTTCAAGTGTCGTCAAAGTTGTCGTTTGCGAAACTTCCTAACTAGTTATAAACTCTTGAAGTTACTCTGTGTTTCAGCTTTTTGATCACTGAAAATGCATGAAGATGGAAATCTCGAGGTTCTGAGGCAGAGTGCCTGAAGATGAAACTCTAGGTTCTTGGGAAGAGTATTTGAAGATGGAACTCCCAATCTCCTTGGGGAAAGTACTTGAATATGGAGCTCTCGGAGTTCAAGATGAAACTCTTTACATTCTTTGGGGAAGTTCTTTAAGATAGAACATTCGAGGTTCCTGAAAAGTGATTGAAGTTGGAACTCTCTACGCTCTTGGAAAACGTACATGAAGCCCGAACTCTCAAGGTTTTTGAGAAGATATAAGAAAACTGTCCATCTTAAGTTTCTAACGTTTGACAGCCGACGCTGCGTCCGGTCTGCCCAGCGGGTTGAACCCACTGAAAAGCTAGAATTTTACCACAGGAGAGTAATAGTATTCCTTCTAATCTTTTCGCAGAAACTTGAAGAGTAGAAGACTTCTTAGGAAAGGAAGAGAAAAAAAAAGAAAAATGTTGAAATTCTGAATTCTATCAGAATTAAACAAAAAAATCTTCGTCCAATTTATTTCGAGGTTACGCGGATATAACCCTAGGTGGATTTTGTTGTTGTTGTTGTTGCTGTTTTCTTTGGCGTCTTTTACATACTGATATTTAGAAATTATTTATAGTCTGCCAAAACCTCGTGGCCAGCAGCGTTCACTTTTGTAATATTTTGGAAAGGAAAGCATTTAGAGAAATCCTCCCAGAAAGCGAGTTTGCCAAGTGAAGACAAACATGGCTTGGAGCACCTGTTGACTTGAAGAATAAAGATCATTTCGGATGAGGTCCTCGTAACATGGGTCACATGTGGGCCTGCCCAAGGGACGCATAGATTTACATGTTTGAATATTTTGTATGGTCCGTGATCCCCCGGGCACCTGGGTCTCCTGGTAGCTCTGACAATGACTCTTTGTTAAACTCGTTGAATTTTGTTTTATTCCTTTGTGATATGATTAGTATTATTTCATCATGTTTGCGCCGCATCTATGCCAAGTAAGTGTGATGTAGTAAATGCTGTTCTGTGATGATGATGATGCGTCTAAGCCTAGGTCTGTCCTCTTCCTGTTCCGTAGGTTTCAGTGACGGGCATAATCCTCATCGAGGTCAGGTTTTCAGCGAAATGAAGAAGGTCCAAAGGAACAGAAGGGGAAGGGCAGGACGGATAATTCAAGCGTTTATGGAGTTAATGGTCGTAGTGGTGTGACAGAATGAGTAGATAAGAGAGTTCCAAAACTTAGGAGTGTAGGGAAAGAAACGGACATCACAACGGCCGACCCTTGGGTTGCCAAGGGCCACACAGCTGTATTACCAAATTATGCGAATGTTTATGTATAAGACTGTGTTAAGTTTTATTCAGGTATAAGTGTGAAATGACATGCAAATTAGAGATGTACCTTGATATATATCTTTTATTAGAAATAATGTTGATAAATTTCATAGCAACATGTATAATCTGACGTTTAATTTATTTCATCAACAGGTGAGGATGTTGTGTGTGCTGGTGCTGGCTCGGCCACAGGCACGATCGTGAGTCTAACTTATCTTCTCTCTCCTGTCTTTGAATTCTTTTTCCTTGCATTTGATTTCCTTTTTGATTTGTTTCCTTTCCTCAGTGCACTTTTCAGGTATTAGATATTATTGTTTCATATTTTATATTGAAACCCTTACATGTAATGGGTGTGTCTTGGTAGTTTTGGTAGTTCAGGAGATGGCAGAATGATGTTTTGATAAATCTGGCCATCGTCTCCATTTTTCTCCCGACACAATGCTGGAAACCATTTTGCATAACTTGAAACCATCAGTCATATTAATAGCAAGGGTGCGGTGAACAGAGCTATACAAGAATAGAAAAGAAACCATTTTTTTTTCATAGGGAAAAGAGACAATCGGAATCCACAATTACACTTAATATTGGCTTCCTAGTGTAAAGCAGTGAGGAAGCTTACCAGTCATTATTTAGTGGGCCCTTAAAGACCCACAGGATTGACGAACTGAGAGAATATTTCATTAACGGTCCTTCCCCCTAGTGCCAGTCGTATCGGAAATCAGTTTTGTTCCGTCCGATAATGAAAAACCATCGTCTGTATACCCATGTCTTTGCTCTCTGCTCCAGGACTACACCCTTGGGAAATACAGAGGCGAGGGCATTAATGTATTCTTTGAATAAATTGTTAGGGTCATCCTGGAGGGTTTGAAAGATGCCAGTGTTACTTCTTAGTTTGAATGAGTAAGAGAGTGATTGGCCATCTGTGCGAAGGCTTTGAAAGATTTTGAAAAAGGTGATGACTTACCCTTGTCCATTCAGGACATGAATAGAAAAGCTTCAGTGCTTTTCCAGCCTCTTGGATAGTCTAAGTGTTGTGCTCATGAAATTTGTTCAAAAGCACTGAGTAGATGATCAGGTAGATGATAGTACTGTAATTATAACAAAGGACGCCATATTAGATATCTACAAAGTTTGACTGACGAGCTAGACTCTTGCCGGGAAATACGTAAGCGGACCCAAAAAGCAACCTACTGAAGTCTGGCCCAAGACTGAACTGTGGAGGTGGACGAGCTTCGGAAATCATCTTAGGATTTAAACTTTAAAGTATCCAATAAACAGATGCCGAGAATATTAGGGTACCGTACAAAATCCCTTTCCTTTATTGTTAACAGTTCTCTACCCCAGGGTCTCGTGTTTGATCCCATATCGGTCCTTATACGTTGGACCAAGATGCAGTTCAGTTGCGTTTCATCCTTTGCGTTGACACCACAAGTAGTTTGGCAAAATGATCGACAAAAGGCACACACACACACACACACACAAAAAAAAAAAAAATACCCTGCAAATTGTTATAACTCAAGCCTTCCACTGTGCTCACGAAAAATCACATAGTGGTGTTCAGAAGGGAAAATATTCTGCTATGTAAAGGACCAAAGAAATACAGAACGGAAATAGTACTGATCATAACAAGGGAAATGCGTCAAAGGTCTGAGAGCGATGACGACCTCGCCATTGTAGAACACAACAAAAGAGCTAAGGAATTTTACGTAGGTGGGGAGGATGTTGAGAACATAATAACCCAAGAACACAAGACCTGTGAGGACACTGTGGAAAGGAGTTGCTCGCTTCTATCTTTCACCTCCGCTGACCTCATCGTTTCAGTAATACATATGAATTCTGGGACAGGCTAAAAGCTCTAAGATTTGTCACTAACACGCTGACGCGAGAGAGGCATCATAATGCTCATACGAAGAATATTGGAAGACGTCTTCCCCAACCAGCACCCGAAGACGACCTCTGGCTTGAGTGAATGAGGAAATTTTTATGTAAAACTGAATCAATGAAAAGAAGTAATTGGGGAAAATATTAGAGAAAAGAACCTTAGGAAATTAGGGGTCCGCAACTGGTAACTCTTACCTAGTAAATATTCGGAACACCACTGCAAGCTTCATGACATCCCTGTAACTGAGCAGTATAAATTGTGCTGTTCATTATGCATATATACAGCTACATAGTTTTGTCTTGATTGTTGTGGATTATTTGGGGAATTTTATGGACACTCGGCTTCTGTATTCGTTGTGATGATAACATTTTCATGTTTAGCCTTCGAGTACAATTAGGAATTGTGTGTGTAGGATTCTTAAATGAAGGATGTGCTGGTTTATACGAACAGGAGCCACTGTCACATGATGAAAACATATCCTACAAAGCCAGCACGTGTAAAAGTGGGAAGGGGGGGATTATACACAGACGCTAACATTTCCACCAGTGGGACTCGAACCCTGTCTCGCAGGGCGAAAGGTCGGCGTGGTATGTCGAGGCTACAGGATGAATCGAATATCCATTCGTCCTTACAGGCATCAAGGGTCATATATATATATATATATATATATATATATATATATATATATATATATATATATATAGCAAGGTGCAAATTCCCTCTGGTTAGTGCCATTTACCTTGGGGTCTGCTGGAAAAGCTAGTGTGCTTTTCCAGGTCGTTTGGACGTTTTATTTTGTTGCGTTCATGCAGTTTATCGTGCAACATGTTTGTATTGGGGCACTAAAAAAATAAAAAAGAAATACACGCTTATCGTAGGTGTTGTCGTAAAGGCTTTCAGCAGCGGAGTTGCGACCCCGCGGTTGGGTTGTTGGGATCATATTCTTGGGTCGGATTGTTGGTGTGGAGTGACGGGCCGTTGTCACGTTCACTGGACCAAAGAGATGGCGTCGAGTCTCGCGTAAATGGCCTTTAAATTCCACCACATTGGTGTTGTATCTTAACCTTTGCTGCTTATTATAGCGGTAGATAATTTAATACTTCGTACCCTGTAGTGTCTCGTGCCTTCCGCCATCCCCCCTCGTTTAGGTCGGTTTAATAATAACATGGTTGATGAAGTGCTCTGCGTGGAGCGACCTGCCGTTATTATGCGATGGCAGATTGTGTGTTGGGAGAGTGATAGGGGGGCTGGGCGGATGGGGCATGTGTTTGTGAAGAATGTTAGTGAAGGTTTTTTAGGGTAGATTTTTTTGGGGTAGATGGATGTGTTTTTATGAGGAGATGAGTATGAGTCAATATACAGGAGTGAGTGAATGGGTAAAGGATGGATGAGGGGTCTGTTTATATACCACGCTTTAAGTATACCTTACGATGGTTTCGGAGGTCTTCCACCCTCACGGGTCTGTATGTAACCATACGTTACCTTACCAAGACCTTCAGATGGTTTTAGGGGGTCTGAGATGATAACTTACACATACCTTATGATACTTTCGGAGGACCTCTACCCCCCACAGTTCAGTCAGACACCTTGCCAAACGTATTTCCTACGATGGTTCCGGAGGTCTTCTGTCCCAGCAGGTCGGTCTGGGACTAAGTTGCCGTGTTGCTCATCCACCCAGTCAGACAGTTGAAAGCCTAGGCTCGTAGGCCGGCATAGCAACCACATCGTAAATGGTCTGGTACATTTTGTTTCATATTCCTCCACTGACCAGTTCATAATGCTTCAAGGACTGTGTGCAATGAGTAAAGCATTTTTGGGAACGTTATTTAAATTTGTTTTATTTATTGCACCTTCCAGTTTCATTTGTAATGTTTTGGTCTTCCTTGTCTTTTGTCCTAAGTGCGAACTGTGTTGTAGTGGTGAGTGAGAGCTAAGCCTTCTATTTTTTTTTCCAAATTGGTAATTATGTCTATCCCTTCTTCGCTCGAACAGAGTACAGCCTCGTTGCTTTTTATCGTTCTCACTTACTCAGATTCATGTAAGTGTCCAAGAGTGAAGAGAAATATATTTGTACTCCTAAGTACAATTTCGCCGGTTTTGAAGGCGATGTCAACACACTGCAGTATGCTTGTAGAGAGGACGTTAAGTGCCTCATTGTGCGTCATCACTGGTTTTGCTCGTCTTCTCTTGAAGGTCTGTAAAATCCGGCCGGCCATCTTTTTGACAATGGCAACTGTTCCTTTGTCATGTTCGCCGAGGTGAGGGTCAGTTGAAATTGCTCTTACGAGGACGTTTATAATGAAATGAGTAATTCTGTGATTGATGGATGGCCGTGTGAGGAATGGGTAGATGGACTGAGTATGCTCTGGGGATGGGTGTTTTAAGGGATGATCGTGTGTAATGACCTTTTTGTATTGTGTGGAGAGGTAGTTCTTTAATCGAACTTTCGCAATTATACGTTTTTTAAACATTTATATATTCTCCATATTTTCAATCTCATAATTCTGGTTATTTCTTCATCCACAACTCTTTTACTATAAAAGTACTTTTTTTCGTCTAAGAAGATTTAATTCAGTTTCATGGTATGTACCCTTGTTGACGTATCTCTGAATCTTTCGAAGATCAGTTCACTGTCTGCGTTATCATGCTGGTTTAAAACTGAATAATTGTGATCAGATCACCCCTCACTCTTCTCTCTTCCGTGATAAAGCAAATTAAACCTTTTCCTGTAAATGTATATGTGTGTGTGTGTGTGTGTGGAGGGGTTGGTGAGTAGACGTGTGCGCAGTGAGTGATAGCTTAGTATTTGTAGGATGATTGGCCATGTCGTGTGTGTGTGTGTGTGTGTGGTTTTTATCATTTAACAAAGTCTTTCAGTTTGTTTGTCGAGGATGGACGTAAGGGTTTGTGTAGCGAGCTTGGTGTAGAGGTTGCATATAATTGGTTGGCCGGACCAGGTGAATGGATGTTGGGGAGTCGTATATTGGCAATTAATGGGTGGATGAGTATGACTGAAGGATGGGTGAATGGACTCGGGAGCAGTGGTTGGTGTGTGTGATTAATGGATGGGGAAGTTGGTATGAAAGCATGGGTTGAGAGGGTGTTGTGTGCGTCACTGGGGTTGACTTTTTGCGCGCGCATGCTTGCTCATACCTTACCATACGTAAGTTATACGTGTGTGTTCATACTTGTATGCTGGTGGTGGTGGGGGGGGGAGATGTGTTGTCGGCTGTGTGGGGGAGTTACTGCCTCTGTGTGTATGTGCCTGTGTGTGAGTGTGTATTAATGTGTGTTGGGTGGCATATGTGTTCTGCAGTCTCCAATTCGGTCCCACCGAAGAGTAAGTCAACGATAAAACATTCAAGTGTATCTGCATGTCCATGATTAGCGTATGTTGATGTGCCACAAGACAAGACTGAACAAGACGGTGCAAAGGACATCCTTGGGGGAGATTCCCCTTGTCGTCCCATGAACCGTGAGTCCATGGCTGGTTATCACAGTGAGGGTCAGTGTTATTCATATTAGTGGTGTGGATGTCGTGTTGGAGACCTGGATATATAGGGTCATAGTAATGTTGGTACCGTGTTGGAGACCAGAGTGAAGGACGATGGCGGTTGTGGAGGTGAGGTATGGGTGGAAGATGGTATGGAGGCATGGGGTCAGGTCGAGAGCTTGATGGATCGTCCGGTAGGAAACCAGAGGATCAATATGTAATTCCTTTTGTCTTACGGTAATCCTAGACCCCGAATGCCTCGTGTATCACATTACCAAGTGGATTTGCTATGTTGTCCCTGAAGAACACACAGTATAGCAGGGTACTTTGTTATTTCAGGGAGGAAATGTGATTCATTTGGAAAGTAATCGTATCCATAAGTCTTGCGAGGTGTCATGACTATAAGGCATAATTTCATGTGAATTTAGGGCTTGTGACTTTGTCTGTGCTGGTATGTTGGGGCGAGGCAGGCCAGCCAGCGGTCGTGTGATGCGGTAATGTCACGGTATTTCGATGCGATCAATAGTTGTCGGAGTTTTATCATGAAGGATTTTTTTTTTTAATCCGGATGCGCCGACATTGGCAGGTGAGGGTAGATTTTTCCACCGCTTAACCAAGTTATGATACATTGAGTGATCTTCCTGGTACCTCATTCGATTAGAGTTTTTTGCGGAAGGAATTCCTTCTTGGACCCAGTGAGATTAGATCGGAGCTCATGCTACAACGAGAAAAGTTTAGTGACTCTATTGGGCCGAGGTTCATGCATACCCTCCCGGTCTTGAGGAGACGGGACTATAAACAGAGGACTTATGCCAGGTTATGATTTATTCGCAAAAAAAAGGAAGAAAGTATTACAGGAAAATAGAAATTGTAATAACAGTAAAGATCCCTTTTTCCTGTCGTCATAATTGATATCCGATAAATTTACATCAAACTAAAAACAAGAAAAAAGACGCAGTAATGATAACTAAATTATCTCTGACTCCCTCAGGTTGAATTTTACTTATTTCCTACTAAACTAAGCAAGTTCTTCCATTACGGAATTAAACTTACTGAGTAAGTTTGTGTACGATAACCCACAACAAAAGGCATAATATTCGTTGACAAAAGTTTTTATCTTGGACTTTCCTGAGTCTGGGTTTATTTAATGCATCGTCAGGCTTGACACTGTGTGCATGGGTGTGTAATTACCTATTTGTACAGCAAGGGGAGTGAGTTGTACGCTCGTGTGGCCCCCATCTCTTGAACTTAATTTACTATCATATAACTCAGTGGAGGTCGCCTGGGTGAAAAATAACACCCTTTCTTTTTTACTAACAGAGCTAAAATTAGGTCATGTGTATCACATTGTAATAAGTTAGTGGTTCATTTTTAGTCATGCAACTTGTATTTTATTCACGTTGGCCGACACGGCACGGGCATCTGTATGGTCCAATCATGGCCATCTCAGGTTCGGTATACTGTGTATATATATATATATATATATATATATATATATATATATATATATATATATATTA
>JAYMFT010220598.1:0-11356 GCA_038088735.1 Panulirus argus | reverse complement strand
TATATATATATATATATATATATATATATATATATATATATATATATATATAGATCATAGGTAGGGTTGTACAGAGGAGGGTGTATGTGTTGGAAATGAAATGTTTAAGGACAATATGTGGTGTGAGGTGGTTTGATCAAGTAAGCAGTGAAAGGATAATAAAAAGAGTGTGGTTGAGAGAGCAGAAGAGGATGTGTTGAAATGGTTTATACATAAGGAGAGAATGAGTGAGGAAAATTGACAAAGAGGATATACTGTAAAAGGTGGAGGGAAAAAGGAGAAGCGGGCAACGAAACTGGAGGTGGTAGGATGGAAAGAAAAAGATTTTGAGCGATCAGGGCCTAAACATGCAGGAGGGTGAAAGGTATGCATGCAATAGAGTGAACTGGAACGATGTGGTATACTGGGGTCGAAATGCTATCGGTGGACTGAACCAGGGCATGTGATATGTCTGGGGTAAACCATGGAAAAGTTTGTGGGGCCTGGATATGGATAGGGAGCTGTGGTTTTAGTGCATTACACATGACAGGTAGAGAATGAGTGAAAGCGGATGTGGCCTTTTTTCGTCTGTTTCCTGGCACTACCTCACTAATGAGGGAAATGGCATTAGCAAGGTAGCACAATGAACAGACAAAGAAAGGCCACCTCTCATATGTAATGTACCAAACCACAGCTCCCTGTCCACAAATAGGCCCCACAGACCTTTCCATAGTTTACTCTGGGTGCTTCACATGCCTTAGTTTTATCCACTGACTATATATATTGCTGCAGTAGGCCACAGTGATGCACATGATCTAGTATTTGCTGATAACCATGAGGAAAATTGAAACTCTGTAAGTCCTAAGTGCACTTTCTTGTCATCACATCATCAGGGATGATACAAGAAAGTGAAAGAAGACTCAGAACAGTCAGCATGATACATAAGTGTGCAGAAAAAATATATGATTAAAAGTTTCCGTGTAATTTTTCACGTGTAACTAAAATAATTATATTTGGCAGTTGGTTGGAATCTAAGGCTCCTATGAGTATGCTCTGTCCACCTATGTGATGTAGGAACCCAACAACTTCATACCAATTATGGCTTTATAATATTGGCTTTTTTCTTTCTGGCAATTTTTTCTGATATGATGCCAGTGGCATCCAATATGAGGTAATGGTAAGGATTTATTATGACACCAAAGTGGCACCCAGTATGCATGAAAATATTATGGTCCCAGTGGTTTTATCCTTCAAGTCTTTGACATTTTCTCCTCCAGTTGCAAAACCCTCAAAAGACTCTTGGTCCAGCCTACTTTGAGCCAATCCAATGATATTTTTATACTTAAGATAATTTTCCATGCCCAGGTCCATTGCTATTTATATAAACATTGCCAGGTAGTAGCTGGTAGGCAGCCAACAACCAGGTAGGTATATTACCAGTCCTACCAACCTGGGTATCAGGAGGTTTAGTGACGGCTGCATAGTAAGCCAGCACTTTAGCAGTTGTTAAGTTGTACTATTCTGACCTAAGTAGCATTCTTTTCTTTCTGTCTCACCCGCACATGGACTACTGGCATTCTGTCCACAAACATACACTCTCTTTTTGTCATACATAACACTTAAAAACGCTTAACTTGCACAGCTCATTCTTTGTAACTCTAGTTTTCTCGCAGTAAGCTTTATGCACTACCCCTGCCTTTTGGCAAATGGTATAAGCATTAGTAGTAGGTAGGAACATTTAGGCAGGAGCATTAGGTAAAAGTAGTAGGTAGGACCATTAGGCAGGAGCATTAGGTAGAAGTAATCTGTAGGAACATTAGGTAGGAGCCTCTGTAAACACTGCGTTAGAGTTGCCCTCGTCCAGTGGCCTGTTAAGGGTAAGGCACTAAAGGCTAAGAAGTGGAACAGGATTTCACGATATATGGAGACTTTATTGCCTTGGCCACCCCCTTAAGGGAGTTCCAGTTGGGAACAGGCATCAGAGATATAGATAGATAGACAGACAGATAAACATTAACCTCCTTCCTTGCCCAACTCCACTACTGTTTATACATTAGCCTAGAATAGGCCTGATTTTCAGTATAAAAAAATATTCATTTGCCCTTGGCAGACCTCCAATCTAACACCTGAAAACTTCAATCTACCAATATTCACTCAACTAGTCTTTAGAATGTTCACAGCCAAGTTTATATACCAAATATGACAGCAAATTGTAACAAAATGAAAGAAGTCTGGCTAACATTGTTGACAGGATGCTAACTTGGCTATTAGAAGTAAGGAACAATTTCTTAACTACTGTGTTAAACCTCTTATGCTTTCTTTTTCCTTAGACATCTTATTACTCTTAATTTCAATGATTTCCCATGATGTGAGTGACTTTGGATATCACATGATTTAAGCAATTTCCTGATGTATCATTTAGGAATGAGAGAAAAATGACATCTAATTCAAAGATTATACAAAAGAGGATGGACAAATAGGAAAGCAAAAAAAAAAGGTAAAAGAACCAGAACAAATGATAAGCAATGAAAATAGTAATATGGGAATCAACCATCTTTTAAAGATACAATAGTGTGGATTTCAGAATGTTAAGCAGTCTATTAAGTAGGTCCCTACATGAATGTGACAAAAAAAATCTATGTGGGTTACGGTAAATGAGAACAACCAACATACAACCTACTGTCTGCTCTAATAGCAAGATTTTCCTACCTCTTTTGATAGCCTGATAAAAGACTCTTTAATTTCAGCTGTTGTGCAATCTCTCTGCAACCCCAGCAGTTCATAGTAATTCTTATTCCCCACGCTGGAAATAAGATAGAGATGAATACCTAATTCGATGATATTAATTACGACATCGGTAACATATTCAAACTATATCAACAAACATCAGAAAACATTAGAAACATTAGAAATTACTGGAAACACATAAGAAATGTAGGTTTTGAAAGTTGAAAAACATTTTTCTTTTTGAGAAGGGTCCAGTGACCATGAGGTATTCCTTGGAAAACTGGGTCAGGACTATTCCTGCCATCATTAAAATGGGTAGGAAGCTCTCTCACTCGCCCTTTTCAGTTGATTCTTGAGTCACTACATACTCTGCTCATCTACTAGGGTTCACCCTTGGCCAGACAGTGACCTCCACCAAGACATCATCACCCCACTAGCTCCTAGCCATCCATATCCTTACATATCACAGCTCATGGTACTAACCCAAGACAGCCACCAAAAGAAACAACAGAAAGTGTTTCAAAAAAGGAGGGGAAAGTTAAGCAGGGCAAGAGAAAAGGGTAAAAAAAAAAAAAAAAAAATTCAACATTCAGAACCTACATTTCTCTCTGCAGTATATCTTGTGAGGATGAGAGCATACCCAGATGAAGGAGGAGGGTTACAGAATATAGAAAAGGCCTCCTCTGGCAAATCAGCAAACTGAAAACTGACTTTCTGGGAGGAGGAATCTCTAGAGCCACACAGGTTATATCCAACATGTCTAAACTAAGTCTCCATTTACACAGGTGGAAGAAAGGTACCAAAGGCTTCTTTCCTTGATTTCCTCTAATGAAATGCTTCTGAGGAAGAAAGGCAGAGGCCATCTCCCTGACAACATGCTACCCTAAAGCCTATTCTGATTGGGACCTGGTTATGGATTGAAGGCTGTGATTTCAGTGTATTACACATGACAACTAGAGAATGAATGTAACTGAAAGGGGGCTTTCTTCATCTGTTACTGGCACCCAAATTTTTCTTGGGAATATCTCATGCTTGCAGGACATATCACAGTGAGGAGAAACAAAATCATCTAACTGGACACCCTAAAATAACATACAGAAACGCTGATATAGATTTCATACCTGACACTGCCAATAGGTCTTGCACCTTTGTATTGAAGCCATGGAAAATTTCTCATAATCATCCTCTTACTGAAGATTATACGGTCCAAAGTTTTAGTTTGCATTTTAAGCGTAATTCAGATCTTCATAACACCAGCAGTAAATGATATTCTGAGGAGTGAGAAACACAAAAGTTCAAAGAGTAAGTTAAGAAATATTAAACACTCTCTCCAGCTGGCATCCTGTGAACAATAAGTTATCTCAGATCTCCAGGGTTTCCAAACCTCTTAACCCCATAACTTACTGGTGGGG
The DNA here is from genome assembly GCA_038088735.1 of Panulirus argus. Classification (NCBI taxonomy): domain Eukaryota; kingdom Metazoa; phylum Arthropoda; class Malacostraca; order Decapoda; family Palinuridae; genus Panulirus; species Panulirus argus. The sequence continues at coordinate 7,238 of JAYMFT010220598.1, read as the reverse complement.
GTAAAAGCCTCTCACCCAGGCACATACCCAGGATTTGGTGGAGGGTTGGGGTGAAACTTGAACTTGTCATGATAATAATGAAATTCATCAAAGCTCATGCATTTTGAGGCTCCAATCACTAACAAGCTTTTCCACTCCCTCCCATCTCCAATTCTGTCAAACCCTTCTTGCATCCTGTGAACAATAAGTTATCTCAGATCTCCAGGGTTTCCAAACCTCTTAACCCCATAACTTACTGGTGGGGGGTAAAAGCCTCTCATCCAGGCACATACCCAGGATTTGGTGGAGGGTTGGGGTGAAATATTAACTTGTCATGATAATAATGAAAATCATCAAAGCTCATGCATTTTCAGGCTCCAATCACTAACAAGCATTTCCACTCCCTCCCATCTCCAATTCTGTCTAGCCCTTCTCCTTGCCCCTTCAACTTCTGACACATATATCCTCTTTGTCAACCTCTCTTCATTCATTCTCTCCATTTTTCCAAATCCTTTCCTTGCACCCACTTCAGTTCTCTATAATATACTCTTATTATTATTATACCTTTCTCTTACCCTATCATATCTTAATCAATCCAAATCAAACCAAATATTGTCCTTAAACATTACATCTCTAACATTTTCACCTTCCTCCGTACATTCTGGACTGTAGCCCATGCCTCACATTCATACAACTGCATCGAGGCTACTAAATCTTCAAACAGACCCATCTTTGCCCTCCCTGATGGTGACCTCTCTTTCCACACATTCTTCAGTGCCCTTAGGACCTTCGAACCCTCACTGAATCTATGGCTCACTTCAGCTTCCATGGTTCCATTTAAAGCAATCTAAGTCACTTCACTTCCTCCTTGTTGTCTCCATTAAAATTCACACCAAACTAACCTGTTTCACTCTAGTGCTAATCTTAATAACCATGCTTTTATTCACATTTACTCTCAACTTTCTCCTTTCACAATCCTAAACTCAGAAACCAGTTTCTGGAATTTCTCTATCAAATTCCAGAAATTGGTTTCTGAGTTTAATATTTTGTTAATATTTTCTTATTCTCCTTGAAATTTGCTGATACTCTCCCAAACTTTCACTTGCTCTCATTTTCAGTGCCTACACTTTTCTGTCAACTTCCTGCTGCCTTCCTTTAAACATCTCCCATTCATTCGTACTCCCTCCAAGTAAGTAACACCTATAAACCTCTTTTCTTTTTCACTATCACCTTTACTTCATCATCCCACCACTCACTAACCTTCTTACATGCCCACGTTCCACATGCAACAGTCTTCTCTCGCACATCAGCACTTCTTCCCTAAATACCTCCAATTCCACACACATTCCCCTTAACTTCATTTACACAACTATCTTTTGCCATTCTTCACACAATCCCTTCTGGTATCTCTTCAAACAAGCTTCTTTTCTAAGCTCACCTACTTTCACCACCCTCCTCTCACCCACTTCATTTCCTCTTTTCCTAAAGCCTCTACAAATTTTCATCCTCACCTCCATCAAGTAATGATCAGTTATCCAACCAATTGTTCCTCTTAGCACATTCACATCTAAGGGTATCCCTTTTGCATGCCTATCAATTATTATATAATCCAATAATGCCTGCTTTTTATCTTTCCAAAACACCCAATAGACATATGTGTTGTTCACCTTTTTAAACCAAGTATTTCCATTCACCAGTCCTTTTTCAGCATCAAGCTCCAAAAGCTGTTCACCATTTCCATTCACATCACTGAATACCCCATGCCCCACAATCATACCAACTGCCTTGGTACCCACTTTTGCATTTTAAAATTATCCATCACTAATATCTGTTCTCTTGCATCAAAACTACTGATATACTCATTCAGCTCCTCTCAAAACACTTGCTTCTCTTCCTCAGTCCTCTTGTGGCCAGGTGCATAAGCACAATAAATCACCCAGCCTTCATAATGCACTTTCAAGTTTTACCCACACCAGTCTGGGGTTGTGAGGTATATTTTTACTAGATTTTTTACAGTAGCTCGCCTATCATACAAGGATTGAAATATACCAATAACTCTCATGAAAATGCACCATCATGGATTCAGATGCAATCAAAAAGACAAAACAGCATGATCGTCACAGGACATGAATGCACTATTGATAAATTTCAATTACATTTACAGATAATACGTGATGTTTTTCTAAGTCATATTGATAATTTAAAACAAAACAACCTACTTTTACATTAACTCCACATTTCCATAGATATGCATAGCCTTTATCACTGTATTTGATATTCCGTAATATAATATGACATTCCACATCATACTTTGCAACTGTTACTTTTATCTCTATGCTGGCATTGAAGAATATGATCAGTCAATATTCTGTGCTAATAATATTGCTGTACTCTAAGCTGATAACTTACTTAAAATCACATCAGTGTACTCTAACACTCTGTAGAAATGAGAAGGATGCTGATGATATAATTCCACTCTAATCTAAAAATAGCTACTGTCACTATTCGGAAGAAATGTGAAGATCATTTTTTTTTTCATCACAGTTTTCCCTCATTAGCAAAGTAGTGCTAGGGACAAAGAAATTGCTTTATTCGCTCACATCACAAGGAACTTTGAGTCATTCAACAAGTCTAAAATGTGTAAAGAAATCAATTAAACCTATAAGCACCCCATCTAACTTACCCTACCATCCAAGATTTACCTTAACTCTAATGTTATTTGAGAAATATTTGAGAAATGTTCAACTGCTCTTAAATTTACATATAGGTTTTGCGAAGTCTGTGCACTATGAGCATTTGTGCATTCACAAACATGCATAATAAACAGTATTTATCATGTAGTCTGCACATAAATGCATCCACTAAATATTCTTTGCTAAGTGGCCCACACATTAATATTAGTGTCCACTATACATTCTTCTCCATTACGCAAGATACAGCATGCATTAAAGTTTTGTAAATTTCAACAAATATAAAGGCAAATCATAATTACTTGAAGTTACTATTGTGTTTCACCTATTAATACATTACACAACCCTGCATTTTCCCTTGTCTTCACTACCTCCTCATAACTGACTCATTTACGTATATACTGTACCTCTAAAGCACCCAGATCACTTCTGCTTAACGATAGGAGTCCACTAACTTAATCTGCTTCCACTTCCAATTTGTCCTGAAAATATACGCGTATATAATATAAGCACCATTTTTCTAACTTTCCACTGACCGAATGTGTAAGGCCATTTAAAAGCAACATGATACCATCCATCAGTCACATGGGGTGGTAACGAAACACGTCAAGGACACTTTTCTTTTTTTACTTCCTCGTACTTATTTGAAAAACCTCTTGAACCATACCATTGTATTCGACCAAGACTATAGTCTCTTATATAACAAACCTGGTTAGATTAATAGTATACTACCCTGGGATTTGTGAATGACATTCAGCCACTGGTATATTTCTTAAGTTATGCCACAGATCTTGCAATGACACCTTATTTTGAATTCAACAAGAGGAAATAAATGCTCTAGTTAACAGACCTACACATATTGGCCTTGAAGCAGTGGCACCTCCACAGCCATAGTCCCCTTAGGTGTTATGTAACAGGAGTATTCAATATGGTTATGAAAGTATATGATATATTGCTTTAATGTTAGTTTTGCTAAATCTCCCCTTTGTATAATTAGAGGAAAACTAATATCTTTGTTGTGAATCAACTAGTGGCAGAGAAGTTGGTGAGCTTAAAATAAACTACAGAATTCTGTCTTTCATGTTAGTCCAAAACGGAACATCAATTACATGATGGGATTTAGAGTCCATTGTATAATTACTCTGATAATATATCCACTATAATGACAAGTGTTCATTAATATTCTTCCTCTGGACATGATTTTAAAATATTCATAAATATGTTAACATTGAAAAACAAACATTTGTGACAGCTTTATCGTTCATCTCGACCAAAATAAATAAGATAATCCGCATTCTTCACTAAAAACGGAATATGGTCTGTTCTGCAAGGTATATATCGGGTACATGCGTGGTTTAGTCAGGTCAGAAGCAGGCTTGTTTCCCTTGCATTTCTCAGAGTTGGCTTAACCCCAAGTCCAGACATCAGACAGAAAGTTCTAATGATTCATGAAGTGGCGGAAAGCTGCTGTTTCTAATTAATGCAAACGAAAACCTGAATCTGAATATTTGATCAGAGCACACCCTCTTCAAATTCTGTCTGCATATGATAAACTTGTAGGCTAAGACAAATAAGATTCAATAACTGGCGTCTATGTATTAGTGACGTAGTTAATGACGTAGGACAAGGGCCAAAGCATTTTAATTAGTATTATCTTGCATTATGTTCAACAAGTTTTAAGAGGATTACAGAGTCCATACAAAGCTAGGTGTGTGAACAAAATAACGTTTTGCATCTTATAAATTATGGAAGCTAATGTTCCTCTTTAACACACTCGGGATGGGTATGAATTATTTCTATGCTCTGTTTACCTGACCCACTTTAGGGAATTAGAAGTTGTTACCAATGATGAGTAGATGGGAATTTCTCTACTGTAGGCCTACTCATATAATGCAGTTTGATGCCTATAGCGATGCATTTCCTTCTTTCTCGAAAGACTTTGCTTGCATCATAGTACACGTGGATCTCTTGCGATGATAATAGTGGTATTTATAACCTGGCGTGAAAGATCTGGCGCCATGTGCAACCACGCTTTCCGCGTTAATAGAAATACCTTTTGTTTCACCAGGTGATGTGGCGCCATTCAACCTCTCATGCCCACATTCATGATTTACACTCCGGCGTGAATGACCCACAGGCAGAGACCTCGGCCTTAGAAGCCGCCCACCGCAGCCATAAATTAGGTCGATTGACTGTGGATGTTGTTCCATAAAACACCCGGAAAATATTGTGAGTAATGTGAGGTCGGCCAGGTCTCGTCTGTCCCACAACAGAATCATCAGATCTAGGTATCGCCTTTCCTCTGCATCACAACCATGGGTCTTGAGCGTTGCATCTCCCCTTCCGGCACCACGTCTCTACCTCGAGAGTGGATCCACCCTCCTGCAGCACATTCATAGGATCTCAGCATGTCATTTACTTCCTTGCACCTGAAGCACAACCACGCCTCCTTCCTCCAAAAGCCTATCTAGGGGAAGGGGGCATGAGGCAATTGTCACCACCCCTTCCGCCTTAAACTACAGAGTATAAAATAAAACTGAATAGATAAAAATGAATATGTTCTTACAGTTGCAGTGGAGTGATAGAGGCAATCACTCCCTTAGAACCAAACAATATACTAAATGATGATTACTAATTTTACACTCTTCGCTTTAATCGAAAGGAAAAAAAAAATTATATATCTATGTATATCTAAATATTTCAGTGATTTATTTCGTTAGTGGCTAATGAAACAACCTTGTCAGTTTCACCACCCTACCAAAACTGATATTGTTTTTATAATGAGATATGCTTACATTGCAAAACCATATCAATTTGTTCCATTGACCAAAGCTTCCTTGGCTGTTGTTTTTAGCTGTTTAATGTTATCATCTACAATACATATTTTCTATTCCAAACTTGTCACTGGTCCCATAATAAACAGATGCATTCCGTCTGGGCTAAGGACCTGCCTTCCTCATATAGCAGCACCTTGGGATCTCGACATTCCTTACTCCCCTCTGCAGCACAACCTCGGAACGTTCAGCAACGCCACCTTCTTGTCGCACAACGATGGGATTTAGGGAAAGCCTTCCTTCTCCCACGGCACAACCACAGGACCTTAGACAGCTCGGCAAGTATCCTTTCTCCTATAACAAAACCATACGACTGCAACAACACCTGGCAGTGATCTCTCATTTTTGCCCTACATCCATGTGACCTCAGGAGCGTATCCTCCCTCCTGCAAAACATGCAATAGTCACAGGAGTTGGACAATTCTCATCGTCCTTCCAGCAGCACAACATTAGGACTTCAGCAAAGCCTTCTCCCTCCAACAGCACAACCATGGACTTCAGCAATGCCTTCTCCCTCCAACAGCACAACCATGGGACTTCAACAGCGCCTCTTCCCTCCAGCAGCACTGCCATGGCATTCCTGCATTTTCCCCTGTCGCCAGCAGCAAATTCATAGTGCCTCAGCAATACATCCCCTCCAGCAGCCCAACTATAGCACTTTAGCAATGCCTCCTCTATCCAGGAGCAGAAACAATGGACTTCAGCAATTTCTCCTACCCCCAGTAGCACAATCAGAGAACTTCAGCGATGCTTCTCCTCCAACAGCACAAACATAGGACTTCAGCAATGCCTACTGTCTTCAATAGCACAACTATAGGACTTCAGCAGCACAACCATAGGACTTCAGTAATGCTTCCTTTCTCGAGTTGTATAATCAAAGGACTTTATTATTTCTTCACTATAAATGTAAAGAATGTGTATTCTATCCATCTCATATATATGAGAGTTTTGTCAGATAAGGCATGGAGTATTTTTAACAACCATTAGTTAGTGCTTTACAAGTCGTCGGAGTATTTGATGTCTATTTTAGACACCCCAAGCTAATCTGGCCATATAATTCGCGAGTTACAAATGAGTCATCTGTCTAGTCACACATTTCATTCAAATAATTTCGGATGTGAATTTATAAGGAATAGTGGTTTTTGGCGTGTAACGAGAAATAGACCTTGTGCTACGCAGCACGATTCGGTAGCTCTGAATTGACCTAGATTTTGGAATCCGGATCCCATAATTTGCTTATGGTTTTACAACACGCCAATTACTTTGCTCCATCTTGCGTGTTCTTGTAATTTAATGATACTTTATATATATATATACATCAGCCGGAAACCCGTGTTTTAGGTCACAACATTTTTAATCCGGATTATTGGTCTGACTTTTCCGAGTCAGAAAACGTAAACATCTCTCTATGGCGTTTCAGTGACGTCAGTATTTTCAGCCACTGATTGGTTGAATTTTCAGAAATGAAAGTGAAATGGCCAATCATTGTGTAGCACTTCAGGTATCCCCGAGTGCGGCATGTAAGTCAAGGCTTACAAGTCTAAATCTGGAGCTTTATCTATTCTTGAAGATTGCCTGCTCTTTAGTGTGGACGAACAAGCAGTAACAGACGTGCTTGCAAGATGTTAGGTGGACGAGCTACCTTAAGCGTAATCAGATGGAAATGTTCAAATCCCAGTGTAGAGCTGAGACGACACCTACAAATGACAGCTTGCAGGTTAGCTTCATATATATA
>JAYMFT010220597.1:0-25172 GCA_038088735.1 Panulirus argus | reverse complement strand
ACACACACACACATATATATATATATATATATATATATATATATATATATATATATATATATATATATATATGCACATATATGCTCAATACATAAATATACATATCAACATATACATAAATACGCACATATATATACACATGCATATACATATATACACATGTACATATTCATACTTGCTCGCCTTCATCCATTCATGGCGCCACCTTGCTCACAGGAAACAGCATCGCCACCTCCCCTGCATCAGCAAGATAGTGCCCGGAAACAGATGAAAGAAGGCTACATCTACTCATACTCAGTCTCTAGGCTATCATGTGTAATGCACTGAAACCACAGCTCCCTATCCACATCCAGGCCCCACAGACCTTTCCATGGTTTATCCATGACTGAAGCCTTCAACATAAAAAGATAGCATACCCTGGTTCAGTCCACTGATAGCATGTCAATCCCAGTATACCACATAGTTCCAGTTCACTCTATTCCGTGCATGCCTTTCACCCTCCTGCATGTTCAGGCCCCGACCGCTCAAAATCTTTTTCACTCCGTCCTTCCACCTCCAATTTGATCTCCTGCTTCTCCTTGTTCCCTCCACCTCTGACACATATATCGTCTTTGTCTATCTTTCCTCATACATTCATTCCATATGTCCAAACCATTTCAGCACACTCTCTTCTGCTCTCCCAACAACACTCTTACCCATACATTACTTATTCGATCAAACCACCTCACACCAGATATTGTCTTCAAACATTTCATTTCCAAAACATCCACCCTCCTCCGTACAATCCTATCTATAGCCCAAGCCTTGCAACCATATAATATTGTTGGAACTACTATTCCTTCAAACGTACCCATTTTTACTCTCCGATATAACGTTCTCTCTTTCCACACATTTTTCATCACTCCCTGAACCTTCGCCCCCTCCCCCACTCTTATGACTCACTTCCACTTTCATGGTTCCATCGTTGCCAAGTCCACTCTCAAATATTCACTTCCTCAGATTTTTCTCCATTCAAACTTACATCCCAACTAACTTGTTCCTCAACCCTGCTGAACCTAATAACCTTGCTGTTATTCACATTTACTCTTAACTTCCTCCTTTCACAAACTTTTCCAAAGTCAGTCACCAACAACTGCAGTTTTTCACTTGAATCAGCTATCAGTGCAGTATCATCAGCAAACAACAATTGACTCATTTCCCAGGCCCTCTCATCCCCAACAGAATGCATACTCGCCCCTCTCTCCAAAACTCTTGCATTTACCTCCCTAACAACCCCATCCATAGGCAAATTAAACAACCATAGGGACATCACACAACCTTGCCATAGACTGATCTTCTTTGCGAACCAGTCACTCTCCTCTTTTCCTACTTGTAAACATGCATTACACTCATGATAAAAGCTTCTCACTGCTTCTAGCAGCTTACCTCCTGCTTCATATATTCTTAAGACCTTCCACAAAGCATCTCTATCAACCCTATCATATGCCTTCTCCAGGTTCGTAAATGCTACATACAAATACATCTGTTTTTCTAAGTATTTCTCACATACATTCTTCAAACTAAACACCACATCTACACATCCTCTACCACATCTAAAACCACACTGCTCCTCCCTGTCTAATGTTCTGCACATGCTTTCACCCTCTCAATCTCTACCCTCCCATACTGTTTTCCAGGAATGCTCAACAAACTTATACCTCAGTAATTTGAACACTCACCTTTATACACTTTGCCTTTGTACAATGGCACTATACATGCATTCTGCCAATCCTCAGGCACTTCACCATGATCCATACATACACTGAACATTCTTACCAACCAATCAACAACACAGTCACCCCCTTTCTTAATAAATTCAGTTCAACTGCAATAACATCCAATCTCGCTGCCTTCCTGTATTTCATCTTCTGCATGGCTTTCACCACCTCCTCTCTCTTCACCAAACCACTCTCTCTGACTCTCTCACTTCGCACACCACCATGACCAAAACACCCTACTTCTGTCACTCTACCATCAAACACATTCAACAATCCTTCAAAATATTCACTCCATCAATAACTGTTATCACTTCCCCCTTTGCCCCCTTCAACAAAGTTCCCATTTGCTCTCTTGTCTTACACATTTATCTCCTTCCAAAACATTTTTCTATTCTCCCTAATGTTTAATGATACTCTCTCACCCAAACTCTCATTTGCTCTCGTTTTAATCCTTGCACCTTCCTCTTGACCTCCTGCTTCTTTCTCTTTTATATCTCCCAGTCATCTGCACTCCTTCCCCTTAAGTATTCACAATCACTAGTCTTTTTTCAGCACACAAATCCACAAGCTCTTCACTACTTCCATTCACTACACTGAATGTGCACCAATTATACCCTCAACTGCCACATTACTCACCTTTGCATTCAAATCACCTATCACTAATACCCAGTCTCGTGCACCAAACATGTTGACACACTCAGTCAGCTGCTCCTCATCTGTAGCTCATGCTTCACATCCATATAACGTTGTTGGAACTACTATACCTTCCAACATACCCACTCCTGTCCTCCCAGATAATGGCCTCTCACTCTCCACATTCTTCAATGCTCTCAGAACCTTCACCCTCTCATTCACCTTATGATTTATTTCCTCTTCCATGGTTCCATTTGCCACCATGTCCACTGCCATATGTCGAAAACATTTCTTTCCTCCAATTTCTCTCCCATCAAATTCATATCCCCAACTAACCTGTCCCTCTACCTTGCTAAACCTAGTAATCTTACTTTTATTCACATTCTCTCTCATATTCCTCCTTTCATGCACTCTTTCTGTTTCAGTTTCTCACTCAAAACTGCCATCACTGCTTTGTCATCAGAAAACAACAACTGACCCACTTCCCAGGTCCTCTCACCCACTACAGACCACACACTTGTCCTCCCCCCCCAATGAGACTCCTGCATTTATCTCTCTCACTGCCACATCCACAAACAAACCAAACAGCCATGGTGACATCACACAACCCTGCCACAGAAATATATCAATATATTTCCGCAATTTTCTTGTTTAGTTGCTTTCTATGTCCAGCAGCTGTGTACAGTATTATGTGAGTGATTTATAAGCTAGAGGTAAGAGTAGGTGTAAACAAATGTAAAAATAAGTGCAGATACTAATGTTTGGAGATGATTTTCAAACCGTGTACCATAACTGTATTGCATTCAATCTTTAGCTTCTTGCTTGCTAAATACTAGAATATAGTGTAACATGTTATCCACAATTCCATGAGGAGAATCAGTCCTGGGAAACTATTGACAGTTATCAAGTACTGCATGCTTCATATTTTGTCCCATTCATCTAAAAGACCAAGCCAATTCACTACCAATACTTATGGTCATTCCATTAATAACAAGCTACTTTTGTTCCCATAAGCAAATTCATACAAAACACATCCTTTGCTTTACACATACCAGTTTACTTTATTTCTTTATTCTATGGAAAAACACTCCAGCAGAGTGCAAAATGAAGATCTTACCTTCGGAAAACTGGTCAATCTTGGTAGCATCTCCCAAACTTTCCAGTTCAACTTCAGACGAATCTCGACCAGACTTACTTGAGTCATCTAGTTTGGCTACTTCATTATCCCTGTGAATATAAATGAATATGTAAATAAAGACGAATTTATTAATCTATCAATCATCAAAACCTTTCCAAATGCCATGTGGTGGGTCAGGTGCATCCATTTAATTCACTTAAATACACTGTCAAGTTGCACTCCTCTGACCTGGGTAGCTGTCTTTTCTTTCTGCTTCACCCACATGTGGTGGACTGCTGGCATTCTGTCCACAAACATGTAATCTTTCTTTGTCACAAATAACACTTGACAACACTTAACTCACCCAAATTTTTCTTCATAACTCTCTATTTTTTTTTTTGTCCTGCAATTTGGCAAAATCTTAGAAGCTATGGAATGAATCACAGAGGTCAAGAATTCAAGCTCTGGAAATGAGCTATTTGAGAGGACTATGTGGTATGACTAAATGGAATAAAGAAAATGAGGGGGTGTTTGAGAGATTTGGTATGGCAATGAAAGGAATAAATTGTGGAGTGGTAGAGTGGGCAAAAATGAATAAACTGAGGTGGTTTGGGCATGTGAAAAGAGTGCAAGAGTGAGTTTACAAGGAGAGTGTATGATAGTCTGATTAAAGGGGTTGGCGTGAGAGGAAGACCACCTGTGAAATAGGGAAATAGAGTGGAAGAGGAGGGAGAGAGATGGTGGAAGAATGGATGGAATGGTGTATGTGTGGGAGGCATGTAAGAACCGGGATAAATGGAGACATTTTTGTTTGGTTGGCCACTCCCTTGATGAAAGTTCCTGAAGGGAACAGGTGTCAAAGATACAGACAGATAGACAGGCAGTAGGAGCAATAGACAGAAGTGGTAGGGAGGAACATTATGCAAGAGCATTATGTTCAAACATTAGGTAGAAGTAGAAGGCAGGAAGAAATTTTAGGTAGGAGCTGGAAGGAGCATTACATAGAAGTAGTCAGAAGGAACATTAGGTAGAAGCCTCAGCAAACACTGCACTAGAGTTGCCCTCTGCCAGTGACCTGTTAAGGGTGAGGCACTAAAGGCTAAGAAGCGGCACTAGAGTTCACTGGTTAAGGGGACTCGATTGCCGTGGCCACCCCTTTGAGGGAGTTAGATAGCACATAGGAACATTAGGCAGGAGAATTTGGTTGTAATGGTAGGTAAGAACATTACATAGAAGCAGCTGGAAGGAACATCAGGCAGGGGCCTCTAGAAACACTGCACCGGATTTGCCCTCTTAGAATGGCTTGTTAAGAGTGAGGCACTAAAGGCTAAGAAGCAGCACTGGAGTTGACCAGTTATGGAGACTCACTTGCTGTGGCCACCCCACTGAGGGAGTTCCCAGAAAGAATGGGTGTCATACAGATAAATAGATACACACCTCCAAGCCATGTCCAGTGTGTTAAATCAGAACACATACTGCCATGCTATTTTGAGCACCCATACCTTCTCTTTAAATGTTAAGATAATCATTCTAGCGGGGCCTATGTCTCAATGCTTCCACTGCACCCATAAGTAAATAAGTTCTTAAGCAAATTAACCTGAAATCTCTCATTAGTCTATGCCATTTTCTCACTTCATCTATCTGTCCCTTCTGTTTTAATGTCTAATATTCATGTTCCTCTAACTATAATACAGCTTATATTCTTGCCCAACATATCACCTACCACCAATTCTACAACAAGTGTCATCCATAACAGTAAATCATCTATCATCTGCTTCTTTCACATCTAATGACTTCAAAACAATTTCCTTTTCAACTTGATTCTTTGTTTACCCTCCTCATTCTAACCACAGTACAAAAATTATTAATCTCTAAAGTGCTTATATTTCACATATATCTTAAATAAAATGGACTCCCACAATGCTCAAGATACCAGCCTTGTCCAACAGGCAGAACCATAGGTCAAGGGCATGACTGCATGTGCAAGACAGTTTAGGAGTAAGTGGAGAGTGACTTCAGAATGGAAGTTGCAACTTGGGCATAAAGGGGTTTATAACATGATGAATCAGAGTTTGTAATGTTGTGGAGATAGGTGGTGTCCTGAGCACGGATGAGAAAATATAACTCAAATTATGTACTAAGAGAGTAGTTTCTAATGGGTATAAGTATGGTTGGGTGGTGTTTAAGACTGGGTTGGGAAGATGGTTGTTTAGAGCTTCTCGAGGCATTTTGGAGTGTATATGTTCTCAGTTCTGTATTTCTTGGGGTAGGGGGAACCTATGTGAACAGGCTGTTAAAAGTGTGAGGCATGGGTAAACTTTAAGTTTTATCTTCGAGGGGGGTAGCCAGTTTTGGAGTGGTTTGGTTAAAGAAGGGTCTAGCACAACGAAACGAAATGAGTGCCGATCATATTCAGGTGGGATTGTATTGGGAGAATATCTGTTTCAATGCATAGAAGCTGGTGCTTGTGGTTAACAGGTAACCAGTGATTGTTCTGAGTGTTCTGTTTTGTGCTGTTTGTGGTCATGTTTGCTTTTGACAGGGTGAATGATTCAGTGGGATAGGCATAGTTTAGGGTGAAGCAGTTGAATTGACTGTAGACTCTACACAATTTTTTTTTTTCCAAATCTAATATCAGTATGTGTTCTGAGGGTGTTTAGTTTGTTTGTTGTCTTGTACATTGATGCTTGTCGTGTGGGAAGTGAATGTCAATCAAATCACATGTTTTGTCCAGAATAGCTGGAGTCTTGTGAGTATGAATGATGGGCCATTCAAGAGCCAGGAGGGTGCAGGTTGGATTCACTTACGAACAGATCTAATAAATATTTTGCTTCAAATCCATGACTAACATTATTTGTGCCTCCGTTGTTACATAAAAAATCAAAAGTATTTTTCTCTTTGAAATATGTCTTTTTACTCTTACCACACTGATCTATGTGTTTCTGATCTCTTCCTCGATCACAAACTGCTCTGAAAGGACCCACTGGTCTGTTGCCATTTGAATTCCTTTGTATAGCTGTCTAGGGTTAAAATGTTGCCTGAAAACTTTTGTGGAGGTGCAGTTATTCCATTCTAGTAAGCCAATGTTCTAACTGTGTGATAAGAGATGCATGTTTGTTGCTGCTATCATTTTATCATGAAGCTGTGATGTAAGTATAAGGTCATCTACATATGAGAGAAGCTTTACACTATGATCTGCTGGAGGTTATGGAAGATCAAATAGGAAGAAACTGAAGAGAGCTGTGGAAGGAACAACTTGGGGAACACTACTGTAGAGTTAACCCGTACACTACTCTTATGCCTCATGTGAGGAATCACCATGGAAAGCTGTGTCTCATGTGAGGTTTAATGGTTCCTTCCCTTATCTAAATTCCCAGTGAACTACAGATGTCAAGAGCAACCTCAAAACATAGCTGCAAAAATTTTACATATCAGACACCAATAAATCACCAAATAGTGGGTAACTGTGTCATGAAAGGCAGCTACACTTACATGCCAACAATTGTAGTCATTTAAAGAATAAGAAACAATTTCTCTTGAACTAATACTTATATCCAGGATGGAAAAGAGGTTAGTTTTCCATTTATTCATGTACATAATGTTCCATGTGTGTAAATAATGCTCATAATATACTTTAAAAATATGTATCTGTAAAAAATATGTGTACAGCCATGCCTAGAAAAAACTAAAAAATGTGAATTGTGTTTAGGTGTATGTATATTGAAATCATAACTAAAAAACAACCATTCATTAATTATCATAAACTTTTATCAACAACGAGCATCCATGTCACCAGAAAGAGCTCTATCCCATCCACTAAACACCCTATACACCAACAGGGAGGAAAGTATAATACATTTCTGGGTATTTTCTTTAACATATGATGGAAATATTTTTTTCCCCCCACCTGTGGTACCCAACAATGACCATAGTGCCCAACCAGCCTTGACTAATTTGGCAAATAATGTTTTTCCTGAACAGATGTTCTTAATTCATTCGCATCTTTTCACTACTTCACGTGAAGAGCCAGGAAAGACAAAGAAATGGCACTCATCTGCTCACAACTACCCTCTCACTGTAATGTATAATGCACTGAAACCTGAGCCCCCTTGCCAAAGCCAAACCCCATAAAAGAAAACATAATATTTATAAGAGTTTTTACTGCACCCAATCAATGAAATAATAAAAAGAACAAAGTTTTCTGTGTATTAAAGATTGGCTACGTGATAGCCCTGCCATTACAGCAAAATATCGACATTACAGGTAGGTACACTGTCATTTCTTACACAATCAAGCTGCCCTACACCACATACCATCCTTTGGCAACATATCCACACTCCCTTTGCTCTGCATTCAAGACCAATGACTTGTATTCATATAGCACTCTAAGGGCTATCATACCTTCAAACAAACCTTATTGTAGGCCTTTCTTAAATCCCTAAGTGCTGCATACAACTGTTTTACTAAAACTACGAATGCTTATCTAACTGTAAAAATCTAGCATAAACATCTTTTCTTAAACTCACCATGTTCTTTATCATGTTCATAAATCCTTTCAACATGATCAATCTTAACATACATCTTGCCAACTACACTGCCAAGACTGTTTTCTCTGTAATTCTTGTGATCACTTTAACTTCTCTTTTCTTTATTCAGAGAAACAATTACTGCTTTTGTCTAGTCATTTGGCACCAGACCAATCTTTATGTATTTTCATACATACTTTGTAAATATAAAGCAGTTTCACCTCAACTGTTCATCCTACTCCTCACTCCACCTGCATCTTCAGCTTTTCCAATTTCTAAACCTCAAACAGCAGCCAAAATCATGTTTAAAATTTTCCCTGCCTCCTTATAAACCACAAGATGATTTATTGTAACATCAGTTGTCTAAAGATGTCTTTTCCACCATTAGGAAAGCATGTAAAAAATTCTGCTATCCTCAGTAGCCTCACAAACTTCCTTACAGGTGCACCGTCACTGACCTGCAGGTCATGCATACATGGAGACCCCATGGTGAACATGAAGTTCTATTTTCACGAGTGTGTGCCATTTCCCACATTAGTTAGGTAGTTCCAGGAAGAGATGAAGGAAAGGCACTCACTTGCTCACATCCACTCTCCAACTGTCAAATATAATGTGTCAGAATGAGACCCCCCCCCATCAATAGCCAACCCAACAGACCTATCCATGCTTTCCTCTGACCACTCCATATGCCCTGCGAGATTGTTGGATGACCTAAACAATGCAGAAGAGACTTATCATCAAATATATCACATCGTGAGGAGAGGAAAGAAGACCATATGAAAGGTGAAGAAATAGGCGATTCAGAGCTATTGTTATTTCACTAAGAGTAAGGAGAAGGGTGGTCAACAAAAGACCCCACCATCCTTGCACATGGCCTTTGTGTGGACAGCTGGGGCAAATTTTATATCAGGTGGGCCAAATTTTCAAGAATATAATCATAAGGTAATGGAGAACTTTGGTATGACAGATGATATAGTAGAGGAAAGGAATAATTCTAAGCATATAATGACTAAATTTCATTTATAGTGCAATTCATTCAGTGTGCACTGTGTAAAATTTCAACATATATCTACACTATCCACCACCAATGTAGTGCCTGTGTAAGAAGTAAGAATGAGTGCGATATAAGGTTCAGGTAAACAAAAGGATCTCAATGTCCTCCCCACTTGTCTCATGGAAAAAAAAAAAAAAAAAAAAAAAAAAAAAAAAAAAAAAAAATCACCCACAGTGTACCAGCAACACACTCTCCTCTCATTTGTTTTTAGTGGACACAGCATAATATTTCTAAAAAAATTTTGGAGTACATGGGAAGTTCCTAAATGTAGTGAGGAGTTTTCAAAGGAGATTAAGGCAGGGGTGTAAGTAGAAAAGGAGAGGGATGAGAGACTCCCAATGGTGGTGGGCCTGTACTATGGATGTGAAGTGACTGTGGTTGTTTAAACCACTTGTGGATGGAGTGGTAAGGGAGATGAATACTGAGGTCTTACAGTGAGGGACAGGTGGGGGTTGAAGGGGTCATGAGAGGTGAATTAGTTGCTGTACGCTAATGAAATGGCTCTAATAAAGGAATTAAGACCAAGTTTGAAAGTGTGTGAGAGGAGAAAGTAGAAATTTTATGCTAAAAGTAAGATAGAGGTGCAGCTTGGGGATGAGACAGGATGGTTTGAGTTTAACTTTAAATGAGGAGGACCTGGTAGAAGTAAACTGCTTTTAGCAACTTGGAGTGGGCATGGCAGTAGATGGAACCATATGTGCTGATGCAATTCAGAGCGCAGGAGGGAGGGCCAAATTCCTGGGTGCAATGACAAGTATGTGTAAGAAGTCAGGGTCTGTCAAGGCAAAGAAGGATGTGCTTAAAGTTACAGTAGTTCCAAAGGTGTTTTATAGATGTGACTCGTGCTGTGAATACAAAACAATGGAAAATGGTGAACAAGTTAGAAATAAACTGCCTGAGGACAATATGTGGTGTGAGGAGTGTTGATCATGTAAGGAATGGCAATGTATGAGAGAGGTGTGGTAGGTATCAAGTGTAGTCTGACTGAGAGAGCTAAGCAGGGTGTGATAAAACAGTTTAGATATATGGAGAGGATGAGTGAAGACTGACTGAGTAAGAGGATTAAGCTGTCATGCATGGAGGAATGAGAATGTGTAAGGATATGCTGACAAAGAGGATATATGTGTCAGAAGTAAAGGGGACAAGGAGAATGGGAGGACCAAACTGGAGATGGAGGAATGGAGTGAAAAGAGATTTTGAGGGATCAGGTCTTGAACATGCAGGAGGGTGAAAGGCATGCACGGAACAGAGTGAATTTGAGTGGTGTGCTATACAGGGTGTAATATGCTATCAATGGACTGAACCAGGGCATATGACACAGATGGAAGAAACCATACAAAGGTCTATAGGACCTGGTTGTGGATAGGGGGTTGTAGTTTCAGTGCATTACAAATAACAGCTAGAAAATGGATGTAAGCAAATGAGGCCTTTTCTTCAATTGTTCTTGGTGCAACCTTGCTAAAACGGAATATGGCAAACTATGAAAAATAGTGGAGGAAGCAAGGGGAAGAGGAGACCAAAAAAGAGATAGAAGGATGTAATAAAGGATTCATGGAAGTAGGACCTGAACATTCATGAGGGTGAAAGGCACACATAGGACAAAATGAACTGGATCAAAGTTGTACATGGTGACAACATGTCATCACTGGGCAGAACCAATGTAAATGAAGCAGTCAAGTAAGCTGTAAAACAGTCAGTGGGTTTATCTGTGGTTAGTAGGCTCTGGTTTCAATACATTATACATGACAGCAAATGAGTGGAAGTATTCAAATGAGAATATTGTTCACTTGTTCCTGACGTTACCTTGCTAAGGTGCAAGAAACAGCTGTGCATGAAAAACATGTCATTGATCTGCAATGCTGTACCTGTGTTGGAAATAAAAGAATACAAGACCAATTTCAAGACAAACAAAGAAATTAGACCTTCATGCCTGTCTCTATTATCTCGAGGTGTCAATTGTGTCAATCTTACTCCCTCCTCTCAAGCACTCAAGATCCCAACAAAAGTTGTTATATACTTTTTCCTTTCTCTCCCTCATAATCTTTCCTTTCTATCATTCAAAAAACAATTTCTATTTTCTGCACATAGAGGTGGCATTTCCAGCCTTTACCTGCCACTTAAAGCATAGAGACTTTAGTATTTTTATTCCTTTCTCATTTGCAATGTCTTCCTCACCTGAATATCTGTTCTATTTATCCCCTTACCCATAATCCTACTGAACCAAGACATATCTCTTTCAGTAAGATTTCCAATCAATTCCTTAAAATACTCTCTCTGTCTCACGTAATTCTTTCTTTGTTGCTAATATTTTCCTTCATCTGCCTCTGAAACATAACTCTTCTACTTTTACTTACCTCCATCTAGATCAGCAGGTTAGTTTTGAAATCATTATTCACTATCTCCAAAGTTTCTCATTTACCTTCCTTTTATTCATTTATATCAACACCAACATTTTAACTTCTAGATTCTAAACTTTTCATTCTACATGCTTTAAGCTCCCTTTATAGCTAATTTCCGGCAGATTCAGTTTCATCCTAATTCTCTTTCTCTTTCAGCAACTTTCTTAAACCTTAATATCATTACAATATACCTATCTTTTCACAACCTATAAACAAAGTACTCAAAACCTCTAAAGCAGCCTCCAATAACAAATTCCTATATACCCCATCATCCTCACCCTGTCCCATTTCAGATCCTCTATGGTTTTTATCAACTTCTCTTTGAAGTTATGTTTCACACTCTCATTCCTCATTTCATCACACTCACAAAAATAAAACTTCTTGCTTATAAACCCTTACCCTCTAGGTGAATCTGATATATTTGAGATAATACTCTCTGGCGTGGTGGGGGGAGTATTGTCCATGACTGTTGTCTGAGCAGATGATGGAGCACTACCACTTCCTGCCATGGAACTGCAATTGCCAGATGTGGATGGTCCTGTTGAGGCACCAACTGCTCCACTAATGCCACTACAGTTCCTGACACTAGATGATACAGCAGATGCAGCTGCTGCAGCTACTACAGCTAGACCAGGTTTTAATATTGCATTACCAATACTTGCTACAGATCTTGAAATTTGTTGGTACTGTTGATCCTGGTGTTGAGTTTGCTCTTGATGAAGGTGTTGCTGTTGCAGTTGCTCTAGGTGCTGACGTGGTGGTGGATGCTGGCTGTGTTGTGAGTGTGAATATTGTGAAGGATGCTGGAGATGTTGTGGTTGTTGCTGTTGCTGAATTTGGTGGTGGTGATGCTGCTGCGCTTGATGGTGCTGCTGCTGAACTGGGTGATGGTGATGTTGCTGCACCTGGTGGTGCTGCTGCTGCTGCTGCTGAACCTTTATTTGTGCCTGGTGAAGTTGCAAGTGCTGGACTTGGTGGTGCTGCGGTTGAACCTTTATTTGATGATGATGATGATGTTGCTGTTGTTGTTGTTGCTGTTGGTGTTGGTGTTGCTGCTGCTGGTGCTGCTGCTGAACCTGCTGGTGCTGTTGCACTGGTGGAAGCTGCTGCTGAGGAACCTGAGGATTGTGTTGTTGCTGTACCTGAGGAATTTGTGGAGAGTTTTGTTGCTGCTGTATTTGTCCATGTTTTTGCTGCTGACCCAGTAGATTTTGCTGCTGGGGCTGCTGTACCTGAGGGTTTTGTTGCTGCTGCCCCTGTGTATTTTGCTGCAGTTGCATTGATGGATGCTGCTTTTGTCCTAGTGGATTCTGCTGTTGTACCTGGGAGTGCTGCTGTTGTTGTACCTGTGGGAGGTTGTGTTGTTGACTCTGCTGAAGGTTAAGTGTTGAAGGCTGTTGAACTGCCTGCTGCTGCTGCTTTTGTAAATGAGGCTGCTGCTGTGCTTGTGACTGTTGTGATTTCTGTTGTTGTTGAAGCTGATGGTGTTGCTGCTGTTGCTGAAGTTTCTGCTGACATGACTGTTGTACTTGAGGAATAAGGAGCTGCTGATGCTTTGGCTGAAGAGATACTTGCTGCTGCTGCTTTAAAGGCTGCTGCAACTGTTGGTGTTGGGCTGGAAGCTGTTGCTGAGACAGATGAAGCTGTGGAGATTGTGGAGCTGAGGGATGATGTGAAGATGCTACTGTCTGATTAACAGGAACCGGCCCTCTTTTGCCAAAGCTGCTACCTGTAGGAACACTTGCAAAAGGCATTTCATTCTTCAAGTCTGGTTGGTGCTGCGGCTCTGAATCAGTGGCAACAGTATCATGTGTCATAGGACTACCAGGTGGAATAGTTTCTTCACACAAAAGATCACCTAGCCCAGTTTCTACTTCTTCCTCCATTCGCTTTGGAGTGGCAGAAGCAGAAGCTCTGGGCTTTTTTCTTAGATGTCTAATACCATCCTCTTCATGCTCATCTTCTTCCTCTTCAACATCTAAATCTTGCCTTCGGGTTAGTTTTCCTTTTGCAGTTGTTTGTATTAATGGTTCAAGCTCCTCCTCCTCCTCTTCCTCTTCTTCTTCCTCTCCTTCTTCATCTTCATCCTCTTCTTCTTCCTCCTCCTCTTCTTCCTCCTCCTCCTCTTCCTCCTCCTCCTCCTCCTCATCATCATCAATTCCCTCATTGTCATCTTCATCTTCCATATCCTCATCAACTCTCCTTCCATTTTTTCTCTCCATATCTGGTACTGGTTTCTGTCCTCTACTGGTATGGACAATTTTCTCTCCCTCACCACACAACCCTTCTTGTCTAATCCTTTTTTCCACATCAGGTCTTGATAGTCTGCTATCTGAGTCAGACTCCTCAGAAGTGTCAGGAACAAATTCACAACTGAGAACTTTCTTCGCTCTGCCTGATCTTCTTTTCTTATCATTGCCCATCTTGCTCTCAGTTCTACTGTCTTCTTCACCTTTCTCTTCCTGGTCTTGGCATGCTCTCTTGATAACAGCCTCAATGCTCTCTTCTACTGAACTCTCTCTCTTTATTCTCTCAACATCAGATCCACTCTGACTTAAAGTTCCTGATTCACAATTTGGTAATGTTTCTCTTGGAGGGGACTGCATGCATGGTGCCACAATTCTTGGCTGAATATCTTTTACTTTTTCATTGGACTCCGATCGATTTAGAAGATGTGGAAATATATGCTGTTGTCGTTGTGAAAAAGGTATAACTTTGGCTTCTATTTTTTCATCACTTTTAACAGACATAGTTAACTTCTCAGATTTTATATCGAATGCTGGTTTTGGTACAGGCTTCGCCAAAGCTTTTGACTCAATAACTGGCATGACAGCCTGAGCAAGAAGGTGTGAAGGGGGACCAACGGGCTTGGTAAGAGATGCTATGGGTCTTTCCAAATTGGTAATTGACTTCGCTTTAACTGGAATTGTAAGCAATCTAACTGATTCTTTTAAAGGTGACTGTGCTTTAGGGGTTTCTACTTGACTTTGTTTTGGTGAGGGACATTTTGGAAAGTCTGGCTTGATCATCTTTACTTCTGGTATGGATGTAACAGGTAATTCTATCTTTGTTGGTGTATCTCTTTTCAAGAGTACTTTCTGAGGTGGTGATATCATTTTAGTTACAGAAATGCAATCTTTCTTTTCAGGTGTCACATTTCCTTCAATCAAAACTGGAATACTCTCTTTACTTTCTGGGCTTGGCCGTTTAACTGGCGATTCTCTGGTTTCCCGTGGAAGGATCACGCGCTTTTGGGGACTTGGTGAACTTTCATTATCAGATTCTGTTTTCTCAACTTCTTCCTCCTTGACATCCTTTCTAGGTCTACCCTTCTTCTTAACCTTTGCTTCAGCTTCAGTTTCTTCAAGAGCTGTAGCACCCACACTTGACTTTATCCTAACATCTTTCCTTGCACGCATTTCCCCAAAGTCAAATGGTTCTGGTTCTTTAAATTCATATACATCATCCTCTAGAGATTCCAATTTTGGTGATAAAAGTTTAATGGGATCTTGAACAACTGGTTTAACTGGAGAATCATTAATTTTCCTTGGAAGACTTTCTGTGCACTGCTTTACAGGCAACTCTGTTTTCTTTTCAGGTGCTGCAAATGTGGCTGGAATCACTGGTGATATCAATCTTGGGGTAGCCTCCTTCAAACTGCGGTCTTCCTCCTTTTTAATGGGTTTATCAAGTCCCTTCATTTCCGACATAATGGCATTTAAATCAATATCCTTTCCACATGGCTCCTGTTCCTCCTTTTCTTCCTTCACTTCTATTTGTGCTTTTATTTGAGGTTCCTTGGAGGTCTTTTCTGAGACAGGAGTAGCTGTTGTGGTGGGTTCAGAGGTAGGTGTGGAAGACACTGAAGAAGATGCTGAGACAGTAGAGGTACGTCGATCTGAACTCGCCTGAGTGCGAGATTTTTCTGATCCTGTTTCTCCATCCGATTCAAAATCTTCACTATCACTTTCTGTTACACCTGAAAAAATAAACATTCATCACAATAATGTTACTAAATATACACAAGGACCTGTTCTAGTGCTAACAAATAGTACAGCGTAAGGCTTATTTTGAGGTACAGGTTCGCAGAGTGTAACTGATAAGTCATATGAGAGAGGGGTGACTGAGAGGGCAGTGGCATGCAAAGAGCTTCAGACTGGGGAAGAACAATATGGATTCAGGAATGGAAGAGGATATGTGAATCTGATGCTTGCTTTGAAAAATATGTGCATGAAATACTTAGGGAAACACAGGGACCTACAAGTGGATCTGGAGAGAGCATATGATAGGGTTGATACAGATGCTCTGTGAAAGGTGTCCTAAATGTATGGCGTGGAAGGGGCACTACTAAAAGTAGAAAAGGGTTTTATCAAGACAGTAAAGCATATGTGCAGATAGGAAGAGGAGGGTGAGTAGTTCCTTGTGAGACTGGGTACACATCATGGACATGTGAAGTCACTAAGGGTATTCAATTTGTTGGTAGATGGGAAAGTGCATGAGATGAAAGCAAGGGTCTTGGAAAGAGGAAAAGGTATGCAGTCTGTTGGGCCAGAAGGGCCTGGGGATAAGTCAGTTGTTATTTACTGATGACACAGCATTGGTGGCAGATTTGATTGAGAAACTCCAGAAACTGGTGTCTGAATAAAAGTGAGGATTTTAGGTTCAGCAAAGAAGAAAAACATGTTATTTGGAAGGAGTTTGAATGCAGAGAACCTGGAATTAGTGGAGTGTTTTAGATATCTAGGAGTGGACATGGCAGTGGATGGAACCAGTGCAGCTGAAGTGAGCCACATGACAGGTGAGGAAAGAAAAGGTCCTGGGCATATTGAGGAATGTGTAGAAAAGCAGCTGCTGTCTTAAATCTAAGGGCAAAAATGGGCGTGTTTGATGGGAAAGCAGTCCTGTTGGTGCTGCATGAGTACGGATCTACGGCATGTTCCTTTGGCAAAAATGCAAAGAGGGTAGCTAAGCTGCAAATTAAATGCTTAAGGACAATATGAAGTGTGAGGAAAGCTGATCAAATAAGAAATGAAAGAGTAAGAAAAAGGTGAGGCATTAAGAGGAGTATATATGAGATGGCTTAACAGGGTATGATAAAATGGTTTGGACACATGGAAAAGATAGATTGAGGAGAGGTTGACTATGAGGATATAAATGTAGGAAGTGATGACTATGAGGATATAAATGTAAGAAGTGATGACTATAAGGATATAAATGAAAGAAGTAAAGAAACCAATAATAAGGTGGAAGGATGGAGGGAAAGATGCTTTCAAAGTTCATGGCCTAAACATGCTGTAGGATTCAATGTCTGCAAGGGGCACAGCAAACTGGAGTAATGTCGAATACCCAGGAAGAAGCGCTGTCAATAGGATGAACTAGGGCATACGAAGCAGTCAAGGGAAACTAGAGAAAGGTCTGTGGGGTATGGTGGTGGATAGAGGGGCTTTGGTTTCAGCACATTATACATGACAGCTTGTATGTGGATGTGTGCAAATGATGTCATTCCTTTGTCTATTCCTGGCACTACCATACTGATGTAGTGATGGAGAACATGTATGAAAAAATGCATCAACAACTCATTTGCCGTGATATTATCATGAAAGCCTCCCAATCCTGGAATACAGAAAATGATGTTAGATAAAAATACATGAGTTCCCTGCAAGAAAGATGGAAAAACTATTCAGGGTACTGCAAAGAGAACTTGGAAACATGCAAACAACAACAGACACATTTAAAAGAAAACTTTTATATTGTTGCAGTTAGTTCCAGACAAACCCATGACAGATAAATAGAGAATGTGTATGCCAGCAGAAAGAATTACTTTCTATATGGGAGAAATTTCCAAAGTGAAAGACAGCATGGTTTTAGAGAAAGGAAGTCATGTGTAACTAACCTCTTAAGAGTTCTATGATAGACTGAGCTTAGTCCTGGACAAAATGAAGGGGTGGGTGGACTGTCTGCATCTGGACTGCTAGAAAGCATTTGACAGTGACTACATGGGAGGCTAGATAAAAAGCTAGATCACCAGACAGGAATAAAGGCAGAAGCTGCTTCGATAGATAAAAGATTATCTCAGTGGAGGGGAACAATGAACCCACGTTAGAGGAGCTTTTTCCAAAAGGGTCGAGGTGACTAACGGAGTGCCACAGGTTTTGGTTCTGGGAAAATTGCCCTTCTTGATCTTTGTTAATGACTTGCCTGAAGGTAAGGAATCCTACTTAAATGTTTCCAGATGATGCAAAGATTATGAGGGAAGTGAAATGTGAGGAGGATTGAATCAACTTATGAGAAGACCTTAAGAGACCCCAAAGATGGTCTGAAGCATGATTATGACTCAACTCAAGCAAATATAAGGTAATGAGGATAGAACAAAGCAGGAAATAAGTTTCAGAATTCTGTGTGGGAGGGTCTTGGGAGTCCCATACTAGGAGAATACGGTTAAGGAAATACTTAGCAAGCTATTAATATCCTACACAAGGAAAAAGCTAAAATATGCTTCTTATGTTTCATCTCTGCATGTAAAAAAAAGCACAAAGAGCTCATGAGATGATCCAGAGGATTGCAACTAAGATGGTACCAGAATTAAGATAGCTAGATTAAGGGGAAAGGCTGGAGGCTTTAAATCTATC
The DNA here is from genome assembly GCA_038088735.1 of Panulirus argus. NCBI lineage: Eukaryota > Metazoa > Arthropoda > Malacostraca > Decapoda > Palinuridae > Panulirus > Panulirus argus. The sequence goes on along the minus strand of JAYMFT010220597.1, from coordinate 7,057 downwards.
CACCTTATAAGAGAGAAGAATGGGTGTGAAATGATTACATCCTTTAAGTTTTTAAAAGAAATCAATAATGTGGAAAGTGAACAGTTCTTCAAGAGACACAGCAATAGAGCATCCAGAGGTCATAGCATGTAACTGAGTTAGAAACTTGTGAAAGAGGATGTAAAAAAATACTTTTATTGTATAAGAGTGGTGGATGAATGGTAATGAATGACTGATGACATGGTTAATGCAGGTTGTGTGACAGAAAAGAATGTTCAAGAGTTGGCACCCTACGATTGTAAAATCTCCCCATACAATAAAAAGGTAATCAAAATACAGTAATCCCTCAATTTAATGGACCCCAATATAAGGGACTTTGGGGGAAAAAAAAAAAAAAAATAAATAAATAAATAAAAGCTGCACCATGTGCATTTCATATTGCACTTGTTTTTGGTAGCATGGGGTATACTTGCTTTGGTGATGTGGTGAGGTGAGAGAAACAGATTGGGTAGGAAACACTATACTTATTCTAACATTTCGACAGTCTTGATCATGAGTACAGAAGAACAGGACTCCAGTTTATGTACATGTCATTGTTGACCTTCACCCCCGACTACCTAGTGTGACCTCCCAAATGGTTGCACCTGGCATTTGACCTTGCCGCCTCTGCCATGTTCCCCCTGGCCGCCCCTCCCGTGACTGACCTTGTCGTCTCCGTCAAGCTTGATCTCACTGCCTCTGCTGCCGTGATCTGTCTAGTGGCTGCTCTTGCAAGGCACACAAAGCCCTCCCGGTGATTCATGTTTTCTTTTGTCGCTATGTAAGCCGCCTCAATTGTTTTCTTACTTTCCTTGAACTGCCCTTGCTTAGTATTTTCATCCCAATCCAGTTTGGCGGGCACCCCTCTAACTCTCTGGTGGTGCATGCAGAGGAAAAAGGACACCTGCCAAACTGGAGTGGGATGAAAATACTAATCAAGGGCAGTTCAAGGAAAGTAAAAACAATTGAAGCGGTTTACATAGCGACAAAATAAACCACAAATCACTGGGAGGGCTTTGTGTGCCTTGCAAGAACAGCCGCAAGACAGATCACTGCGGCAGTGGCGGCAAGTTCAAGCTTGAGGGAGACTACGAGGTCAGTCATGGCATGGGTGGCCAAGGGAACACGGCAGAGGTGGCAAGGTCAAATGCTGGGCACAACCATTTGGGGGGTCACACCAGGTACCCAGGGGGGTGAAGGCTGATGACGATGAGTATATATGCTGGAGTACTGTTTTTCTGTACTCATTCTGTGATTAAGACTCTGTTGAACATTAGAATCATTATAGTGTTTCCCACCCAATATGTGTTTCTCTCACCCCACCACATCACCAGACTGTCTTGGAATATTCATATACTTGCTTTGTTTTGGTCTCAGTCTGCCTCAAGCTATCTTGGGGTCAGGTTATATACAAAGAACTGAGACTATTTATTAAATAATCTTGCAATCCTTACAATTCAAAATGGTATCAAGTGATAAAGGGTTTAAAAGAAAATGTGTGAACTGAATATTTTACCGAAAATGGTTACATTCGATTTACCAGACTTTCAGCATTAACAGACATCCCCTCACCCCTATTAGTCCTGTAAATCAAGGGATTACTGTACTACTATTCATCAAGCACAAAAGGACGTGAGCATTACCTGCTTGCCATTCCCTTTTAGAAAAATTTTATTGCTGGTACTTGTAGGCAGGTAAATAAGATGTGATGCTTTAAAGGTAGACCCTTCTAAACCTGCTAAGTGTTCGGAACTTGGACCATTATAAAACAGTGAACACAACATCCTCTAATAAACAGCACCCATTTACAAACCATACCTTGCCACATTCAAGTTAACTATGGCACAAAATAAATAAGCAATACACAATCCTTCCCAAAAGGAGGTTCTCTTGCCCCATGCTATATGCCACCACTTACAACATTAAATTTATATATTCATATCAATACCACAGCGTTTTGAAGTAAACGAGAGTCTACTCATACGTTCGTAATTTTTTTTCGTAATTGTACAGTTTCCTGCATTAGCAAGGCAATGCCAGGAAAAGAGGAAGAAAGGCTGCATTCGCTTTCATCCAAACCCTTACTGTCATAGGTAATACAGCAAAACAACAGCTTTTCCCATGGTTTCCCCAGGCCACTTCATATGCTGTGGTTCAGTCCACTGATAGCACATCATTCCAACTCACTATATCCCATGCACACCTTTCATCCTCCTGCATAATCAGGGCCAATCACTGAAGATCTTTTCCCCTCCATGCTCCTCCCATCAATCTGACCTCCCCTTCTCTTGTTCCCCAACACTTCTAATGAACATATCCTCTTTGTAAACCTTTCCTCACTCATTCTCTCCATATGTCCAAACCATTTCAGCACACCTTCACCACCTCCATCAACTACACTCTTCTCAGTACCACACCTTTCTCTCACGCTTTTATCACTAACTCTATCAAACTAACCCACACCATAAATTGTTCTCAAACACTTCATTTCCAACATATCCATCCTCTCCACACATCTTCATCTACAACCCATATCTCATATACATACAACATTGTTAGGACTGCTATACCGTCACACAAATCCATTTCTATCCTCCCAGATAACATCATCATCTTCCACATATTCTTCAATACTTCCAAAGCCTTCTTTCCCTCACCCACCATATGACTCAATTGTGCTTCCAAGGTTCCTCTGCTGCAATGTCCACTTCCAAGTTAGTGATCAAAAACACTTCACTTGCTATAAGTTTTCTCCATTCAAACTCAGATCCTAACTAACCTGTCCCTCTGTCTTGTTAAACCTAGTAACCCTGCTTTTATTCACATTTACTCTCAACTTCCTCCTTTCACAAAACCTTGCAAACTCAGTCACTAACTTCTGCTGTTTCTCACTCAAATCTGCCACCAATGCTGTTTCATCAGCAAACAAATGACTCACTTCCTAAGCCGCCTCATCTTCTACAGACTGCCCACTTAACCCTTTCTCCAAGACCCTAGCTTGTACCTCCCTCACCATCCTATCCATAAACAAATTAAATAGCCTGCTGCAGACCAACCTTCACATGAAACCACTAACTCTCCTCTCTTCCTGCTCTCAGACATGCCTTACACTCTTGAAAAAAACTTCTCACTGCTTCTAGAAGCTTTCCTCCCACACCATGTACCTGTAAGGCCTTCCACAAGGAATCTCTGTTAACCCTATCTTATGCATTCTCCATATAGATGAATGTCAAATACAAATCCTTCTAAGAATTTTTCATGCATGTTCTTCAGAGCAAACACCTGATTTACACATTCTCTACCACTCCTGAAACCACAAAGTTCCTCCCTAATCTGATGCTCTGTACATGCCTTCACCCTCTAAATCACCCTCTCCCATATAACTCACCGGGTAAACTTAACAAACTTATACCTCTGTAATTTGAATACTAACCTATCTTCCCTTTTCCTTAATACAATGGCATTAAGCATGCATTCTGCCAATCCTTAGGCACCTCACCATGATCCATACTTATGTTAAAAATCCTAGGTAACCAATCAACAACACAGTCAACCCCTTTCTGATGATATTCAATTTGAATACCATCCACTCCAACCGCCTTGCAATATTTCCTCTTATATAAGGCTTTCACCCCCTCTTCTCTATTTACCAAACCACTCTCAATGACTCTCTCACTTCAAATACCTCCTCAATCCAAATACTGAAAATCTGCCACCCTAACATCAAACATATTCCCCAATCCTTCAAAATACTCACTCCATCTCCTCACCTCATCACTACTGTTACCACTTTCCTGTTTGCCCTTTTCACCAATGCTTCCATTTGTTCTCTTGTCTTCCTCACACTATCAACCTCTTCCAAAAGTCTTATTCTCCCTCATATATATTGATAATAGCTTTCCCAAACTCACATTAGCCCTCTTTTTAACCCCTTTACCCTCCTCTTGACCTCTTCTCACTTTCTCCTGTACATTTTCCGATTATTTGTACTCCTTCCCTGCATGTACTTTTCTCTTTAACTAATAACTTTACTTCATTATGCCATCACTCATTATCCTTTCTCACCTGCTCACTTCCCACTTTCTATAAGGTAAACACTTCTCTTGTAAATGCCAGAACTGCTTCCCTAACTATCATCCATTACTCTCCCACTTCCCATGCTTCACTTCCTCTCAAATTTTGCCATTCTATATCCAGTTGCTCTTAGTATTCCTCAACACATCTTTTCCCCAAGCTCACTTACTTTCACAACCCTATTCTCACTAAGGTAATTTCATCTTTTCTGAGAATCCAAAACAATCTTCACCATTGCCTACACTAGGTAATGGTGCAGACATCCTACTAACTGCCCCTCTCAACACATTCATATCCGAGAGCCTCTCCCTTACATGCCTACCACTAAGAAAATAATACAATAATGCCCTCTTACCATCTTTTCTACTTATTCATATATAGTTATGATCCCCCCTAAACACTTCATTGCACTTTTCCACATTAGTAAGTTAACACCAGGAGCAGGTAAAAAAAGGCCACATCTGCTCACATCCTTTCTCTAAATGTCATATAATGAACTGGTACCATAGCTCCCTATCTACAACAAGACCCCACAGACCTTTCCATGGTTTACCTCGGATGCTTTACATGCCCTGGTGCAGTCTACTGATGGCATATCAACCCCAGTAGAGCACAATGTTCTAAATCCCTCTCTCCCTTGCTTACCTTCCTCCCTGATTTCTCAAAATCTTTTTCACTCCAACCTTCTATCTCCAATTTGGTCTTCATGTTTGCCTTGTTCCCTCCACTTCTGACACAAGTAGCCTTTTTGTCAATCTTTCCTCACTCATTATATCCATATATGCAAACAATTTCAGCACATCCTCTGCAGGTTTCTCAATCAAACTCTTTTCATTACCACACATCTCTCTTACACTTACATTATTTACTCAATCAAACCACTTCACACCACAAACTGTCCTCAAATATTTCATTTCCAACACATCAACCCCCTCTTGTACAGCCTTATCTATAGCTCATGCCTCCCATCCATATAATATTGCTGGGACTCCTATACCTTCAAATACTCCTATTTTTGCCCTCCCAGACAAAGTTCTTTCTTTCCACACATTTTTCATTTCTCCCAGAACCACTGCCCCCTCACCCACCCTATGACACACTTCTGCTTCCATTTGCTACCATATCCACTCCTAGATATGTAAAATACTTCACTTCCTCTGAGTTTTCTCATTTCAAAATCATACCCCAACTAACCTGACCCTCTACCCTGCTAAACCTAATAACCTTGCTCTCACATTTACTCTTAAATTCCTACTATCACACACTCTTCAATACTCAGTCACCAACTTCCGCAGTTTCTTACTTGAATCAGCCAACTGTGCTGTCTCATCAACAATCAACAACTGACTTCCCAGGCCCTCTCTTCCCTTACAGACTGCATACTCATCCATCTCTCCAAAGGCTCTTTCATTTCACTCCCTCAACATCCCATTCATAAACAAATTAAACAAACATGGTGACATCACACACCCCTGCCACAGACCAACCTTCACTCTCCTCTATTCCTACTCACATATATGTCTTAGAGCCTGATAAAAAACTTCTCTCTGCTTCTAACAACTTACCTCCCACACTAAATATTCATAAGACCTTCCATAACGCCTCTCTATCAACCCTATCATATGCTTTCTCCAGATCCACAAAAAGCAACAAACAAATCCCTGTTTCTCTAAGTAATTCTCACTCATATTCTTTAAAACAAACACCTGATCCACACATCCTCTACCACTTCAAAAACCACGCTGCTCCTCCCCTGTCTGATGCTCTGTACTTGCCTCCACCCTCTCAATCACCATCCTCCTGTACAACTTATCAGTAACCCTCAACAGACTTATATCTCTTTGGTTTGAATACTCACCATTATTCCCCTTACCTTTATGCAATGGCACCATACATGCATTCAATCAATCCTTAGGCACCTCACTGTGATCCATATGTACTTCAATACATTCAATCAACAACACAGTAACCCCATTTCTAAATAAATTCAACTGCAATTACATCAACTCCAGTCGCTTTGTCACATTTCATTTTATCTAATGCTTTCACCACCTTTCCTCAATTCACCAAACCACTTTCCATGACTTTCTCACTTTGCAAACCACCACCAACCAAACACCCTACATCTGCCACACTGTCATTACACATTTTAAACAGTCCTTCAAAATACTCACTCTGTCTCCTCGCTTCATCACTACCTGTTACAACTTCTCCTTACCGGTTCCTATTTGTTCTTGTGTTTCTTACATTTCATCCTCCCTCTAAAACATCTTTTCATCCATAAAGTTTACTGATACTCACTTAACCCAACTCTCATTTCTCCTTTTCAACTCCTACGCCTTCCTCTTGACCTCTTGCCATTTCCTCTTATTCATCCTCCAGTCATTTGTGCTGCTTCCCAGTAAATACTGCCCAAACACTTATCTTTCTCTTTCACTAACAACTTTACTTCATCCCACCACTCAACACTATTTCTAATCTGCCCAACTCCCACCTTAAGCATGTCACATGCATCTCTCACACATGCCAGCAATGTTTCCCTAAATATCTCCCATTCCTCACTCATTCTCCTTGCTTCATTTATACTCACCTTTTGCCTTTACACACTCAATATTTCCAGGTTTTTCTTCACACAAGTCTCTTTTCCAAGCTCATTTACTCTTACTACTTTCTTCTCACTGACACCGCTTCCTCTTTTCTAAAAACCTCTACAAATTTTCACCTTTGTCTCCACAACACAGTGATCAAACATCCAAACAGCTGCCCCTCTCAGTACAATTACATCCACAAGTCTCTCTTTTACAAGTCAATCATCTAAGATTTATCTATATCTATATTTATTCACTATACTTGATCGCTGTTTCCCGTGTCAGCGAGGAAGCACCAAGAGAAAGACCCATCCCCCCACATACACATATATATACATACATGCACACATATGCACAGTACATATATATACATATCA